>JPKE01002849.1:0-17111 GCA_000750995.1 Pseudogymnoascus sp. VKM F-4520 (FW-2644) | reverse complement strand
CCCCCCCCCCTTTATTTGCAGTTTAGCTCCGTTGTCATACGGAGATATGCATGTTTGACATGGTGACTAATATATGTGCAGACTGAGGGCTCCCTCTTCCTCTACGGCAGCGTCGCGCCGGCTTCCCAGGATCTGCTTCTTCGCCTTCAACAGCGTTTGGCTGAGAATGTCGAAACGCCTGGCAACATTCCATTTGCCACTTTCCGGTCCTTCCACAATACAGAGCGCGAGACGGAGGAGCCTTACCGGTTCATTGACGGGGAACTGATTGAGAGGTTCCTGGACTTGGATGAGGAAAGGCAGGAAGTGGTGTGTAAGGGATTGGCTAAGGTGGAGGAGGTTAGGGATCTAGTGGAAGGGCTGAGGAGGATGCATTAGCATGTCTATCATTGGCGTTTGGCAGGGTTGGATATTATATGATTGTATGGGTTATGGGATGGCAGTGGAAGGAAGGTGTGAATATAAAAGCCAGGGTTCTAAATTATAGACTCCACCTATAAAGCACGCTTAGAAAGATAATAAAAATCATCGGAGGGTCAAGATTTGTATTTTACTAAAGCCAGGACCCCTCACGAAGCACGACTTGCGAACTCGTCCAAAGCCTCGACGCAGGAAATAATCATACGATGCATGCAAAGAGTGGTGTTCTGGCAAACTGCCATCGCAGTCAACCGCCAGTGCCAATACAGCCCCCTCGTATTCCAACAATAAAACAATAAAGTACGCCATTCTCCCATGCTCTGCAGACCGAACGCAACGCGGCCAACAAAGAAAATTAAAGCCTAGTCCCCGCCCACTCCTCGCCGCTTAAACCACACCCCCGAGCTCCCACCTAATCATGCGTCTGCACCTTATGATCTCCCGTCGCTCCCGTCACAGCCTGCGCATATGTCGGCGGCGCAGGGTGGCTTCCCTCTCCGCCCTCTCCCGACACGCTGCCCTGTCCCCAGGTTCCATTCTCATGCTGCTGCAACTGCGGCGCATCCATCGGCTTCACGGTCCCGTAGCCCTGCGGCTGGCGTTGCGGTTGTTGTTGCTGTTGTCGGGGTGCGGAGCCGTCGGTCTGCACGTAGATGTAGGTGACGCGGCTGCCGCCCTCGGCATCCTGGGGGAGCGCATCGTAAGACTCGAGCTCGGGGTGCTTGGCGATGATGTACCAGGCGTGGAGGAGGCCGGGGAGGAAGCCGAGCATACAGAGGAGGATGTTGATGAGGGAGTCGGCGGAGCAGAGACCGGACTTGACCCAGACTAAGGAGGGGTGTTAGTTAGAGTTGTGGAGCGGTGGGGGGGGAGGTGAGAGGCGTACCTGGGAGGGGAGGAAAGAGGATGGCGATGAAGGCGAGGAAGAGGTCGGAGTTGCACATTTTTGACGTTTGACTGGGTGTCCGGCTGGTATATAATTGTTCTAGAACCCTTTAGAGTTCGTCGTTGGAGATATAGCGATGACGTTGGAAATGAAAAGGAAGTGTCCGACGAGGAATACCACGAGTATAGGATGTTTGGTCGTCGATTGTATGGCTGCCTGTCAACCAGGAAGTGGTTGGACCCCGGCCATTCCCTCGCTCGCTTCATGCGTCATTTCTGTCGTCGTAAGCCCCGCTATACCCGAAGTGGCAGGCAATTGTGCAGATGGCCAGCTTATCGATAAGCCCATCGGCGATTGATACATTTTCGCCGACATAAAACTCCCCTCATTGCTATGATTGCTATGACTTGATCAACTCTATCAACGTCTATATCGATCTATTCCTGCAGATCAATAGCAAAATGGGCTCGACTGAACGCGACACAGTTATTGACGACAATGAGGATGATCCCATACAAGCCTCATACGATGTCTACATCAAACCGCAATGGGAAGACGGCCGCCAGCTCTACATCCTCCAATTCCCCAACCGCCCCTCCAGAGAAGACTACTCCTCGACAAACGCCTCGCTGCCCATCGAACTCCGCCTAAAGCCCAAAGCTGGCCTCGTTGAGCTCGACGTCCCCCTCGACCCATGGACGAACTACGACCGCACCAAGGGCGTGCAGTGGGGAGAGGCAATGCGCAAATCCAACGCAGCGAAATCCAATACCGGCACCGCGGGAGGACAGGGTGGAAGCCACGGCCTCGCGGGCGGCTTCGGTATCGGTGGTGTGGCGCCCGGCCCAGGGCGAGGGAGACAAGTCCAGGAAGACTCGCTAGCAGTCCAGCAAGAGATCCTCGATGACTTCTCGGGGGGCATAACACGCCAGCGGGTCCTGACGAAACAGACGTTGGGCGGCCAGGTGGTGCCGAAGGAGAGCGCGAGCCCGAACTACTTCATCGGCGCTTTCAGGAAGGGCCAGTTGCATCTGAGCCCCGTGAATGAGATCGTGCAGATGCGCCCTCAGTTCCATCACATCGACGCGACGGCCGAGCTGGACAGGCTGGCGCGCCCAAGGGCGGAGGCGGGGCCGGCGGGTGCGGGCGCAAGGGCGATTCATATGACGGTTAAGACTACAGGAGAGGGGGAGGAGGATGGGCAGGATAGCATGGCGGAGCGGATCAAGAATGCACAGGAGGAGAAGTGGCAGAAGATGCGGTATATTGACGATAATAGCGATGCGGCGTGGGAGACGTTCGAGGAGCTGTTTGCGCAGGATACGGAAAACTTGCCGAAACTGGAGTCCGGGATTGATGATGCGACGTATCTGGATACTATCAGTGCACCGCGGGATGAGGCGAGGTTGAGTAGGGCGAAGCTGGTTGAAAATGAGTAGTGAGGGAGGGGATATGGTGGCACAAGAGTTGATAGTGCGGAGTCATAACGTGATATTAGAAGGGAGACATTTTTTACCTGCATTTCTCGGCGTCCGAGATACCCATAGAAAACAAAATACATACTACACTTGAATTGTCATTCCGGGGCCATGCCACAGTGAATCGCTTTTCAAATTCTATGCCATTTCATTGTATATCATATCAAACTAACCGACGCTTCTGGCCAGCTCCCCCATACCAACGGCCTATCCCCAATCTTCCCACTCACCGGCGCCAATACCCTTAACCGCCGCTTCTTATCATCCACCTCCGCCACATACACAAAGCCCATAACACTCGCATCCCTAATTACCTCCAGCGCATCATGCGTCCCCGCATACATAACGGCCATAACACAATGCAGCATCTGGCTACTGGGCTCGACGCGATCGAAAATAGGGCTCTCCACCTCCTCCTCCCCGCCGGGTAAGAAGCTGCTCATCATCCCGCTCTGCTCGTGTATCTTGTAGATCGTGATGGCGGAGAAGTCGACGGTCTGCGTGTGCGGCGACAACGTGCGCTTTATCGAGCCGAAGAAGTACTCGCGGATCTGGGACTGGCGGAAGGCGGACATGTAGGCGTCGTCGCGGTCGGCGCAGCCGCCGGATTTTTCGAGCTTGATCACGGTTATAGGCGTGGGTGTGGCGTTGGAGAAGCGTCGGAGCATGTCACTGTGGAGGCGTTCCGAGCCAAGGACGATGATCACATTGACTGGAAAGTATTAGTATGCTCAGCAGTAAAATATTACCAAGTATGCGTACCTGTGAACTCTGATGCGATATGTGAAATGAGATCGTAGCTATTCTTCCCCTGTGAGATCACGCCAGGCGTGTCAATGATGACTCCCGACCTCTTGACCTCCTCGTCATCCGCCAGCCGTTCTGTCACGGCGAGCGCCAGTCGCGTACACACTGGTTTATATAACTTCGGCTCATCCTCTGGGCTCTTGAGTCCGTAGAAGTACACCAGTGGTAGCTTCACAGGCACACTGCTCGGTCCGCTCGTAGGACTACTACCCCAGCCTTCCTCGACATCGATAACACTACTCATCGCCGTCGCCGTCAAGCTCCCCGGGATCGACAGCATGCCCTCCCCAGGATCGGTATTAACAACTATCGGCTGCTTCCCCGACCGCGTCGCATACGCCGTCAACAACTTCACCAGGCTCGTCTTCCCCGAATTGTTCGGTCCAACCACCAGCACTCGCGGCTCCGGCTGGCTAGTCTGACGCAGGTTCTCCAGCGCAAAATGGAGGTTGGCGTATTGCGTCATGGGCGACTCCTCTGCGGTGTACTCCTCGCATTGGCCGGTGACCTCGATGCGGCAGCCATGGTACGTGAAGATGGCGGCTTTGGTGCCGTTGAATGTGTAGGCGTGCTTCACGGCCAGCTCGGTGCCGAAGAGCTCAGCGCTGCCGGAGAGGATCTGGAGGTGGTCAGGTGATATGAAGTGGTGATGGGGGGTTTGAGGTGGGAATAGGTGTACCTTGACTTCAATCGAGGTGCCGATGTCTACTTCAAACCGCCATTCTGAGTTGGCGGCGAGATCGTGCACTACGGTTGCGGCAGTGGTGGATGAGGTTGGGACTGAAGATGGGCCCGCCTAGACAAAGGTTAGCTGCTGTATGGTATTGGAGCTGGGATGCTCACCTGGGCGGCTAGGAGCCCGAGGCCTGGCAATGACATTGGGCTTCGGCACTGTTTACAATGGCCTTATTTAATATGTCTTTCAAAGTAAAGGAATGCGAGTTGTTAATTGTGAAGTTGTTCTTGGCTGCGTCGAGTTTGGACACAGCCTTTCAGCCTTGTGGAGTGGAAGCTGCCCACACGCCTAACTTGATTGGGAACGTCAACACCACAAAGAGCCAGTTTGTCTTAGAGCTTGCGCTCATTTCATTGTAAACAATAGTCAAAATTCACAGGCTATATTCTGGGTTGATTGTGTGTTATGTAGCTACAGGAAATTATGCTGTATTTCGAACATATACATATAAGTTAACGTGGTTTATCAGCATGTCGCGCATATCACCATGCCGCGCACTTGGTATCATCACACCAAAATTATATGTAAAGGTACCTTGTCACGTTTTGTCAGAAGTACCATTACATATAAATTTTGGTGTGGTGATACCAAGTGCGCGGCATGGTGATATGCGCGACATACTGATAAACCACGTTATATGTTTTTTATTTTATTTTATGAAAAATACAATGAATCTTAACTTGTCAAAGATATACTGAGTAGTATTTTTGTACTTCCGGTTACTCGCGACTGGTTATCTGTATCATACTTCTAAAAGCTTTCATTCTGCGGTAATCCTGTCACCAACCTATCTATATCATGATATCTACGTCAATTCATGTCTAGTATCCCATATCAACACCTAATTCTTCAGCTCCCTCACTTTGTACGCCAGAAACCTAGTCAGGTTCAACCCTACCTCATCAGCCCTCGATCTAAGCTCCGTCTCTTTCCTCCTGTCAACTCCCTTCGCCGCCTTGGTAACCTTCACTTTTAGCTCCTCTAAATGCTTGTGAAATCCATCATCCCGGAATACTTTATCGCAGGCATATGATTTGTCCGCGTAAATATCAAATATCCCATTCAGTGCCTCCACAGCATCTGCAACAGGGGTCTCGGGCAATCCAGCAAGGACGGTGAGCAAGAACACGCCAATCTCGCGGTTTAATGCTAGCGGTGCTGGGTCAAGCGCGAGGCGACCAAGGACACCAACGCATTTGACACCAAGTCCTTGGAATGGATCCACACCCTCTGTATCGGAGGGCGCGGGGATATCCTTGGAAGCCTGGTAAAGAGCCATGAACTTCCTGTGCTCATCACCCGTAAGTTTAACTTGCCCTTGGACGCTCCGTGCCACAGCCCAAGCGAGGCTGGTGATTGAGGAGGCGAGTTCGATATCGGCTGTGTTTGAAGCAAGCACAGGAGTGACAACCTCCGACCAAATTTGCTGAGCAAGAGGCGCCCAAGACTTCTTTAAGCGACCCGAAGCAGTCGAGAAATCAACGTTGGAAATTGTCCATGCGATGTTGTTCAAGGCTGAAATGGCACCGCTCTGAACTGCCTCGTTATCGGTTTGAGCGAGCTTGAGCAGGAATGGAGAGGCGACGCGGATGAGTGCGTCGAGGGTGGCTGGTACGTCTTCCGAGTCATCTTCGTCGTCTGATCCGTCGCCGATTACGCGATCCATATCTTCTGCTATCTCCGCGATCGTCATCTCATCTTCCTCCTCGTCCTCTTCATTAAGTTCATCTTCCTCGTCAGCATCTGAAGCGTCGTCATTGATATCGTCCGCCATGGTCTCATCCTCTCCGTCTGCTTTGTCGTCGAACCCTTCAAATTCCTTCTCATGTTTGGCACCATGCTCCAGGGCTTCCTGGAGACTGGTAGCAATGGATGCTGTGATCTCTAATGCCAGCTGGAGAATTTGATCCGGGTTAAGATGGCTAGAACCGTTTGAAAGGTTATCTTCCCCTTGAACCTGACTCATGCATTGCACGAGAGTTGGGATTAGAATAGCGTCCGATGCTCCTTCCATTGGAGTATTGTGGTCAAACCACTCCAAGCATGTGAATATGTTGTGCAGAACTGCGCAAGCAGGCACTGCTCTCGGACCGGCCAATTCTCGGAGCTGCATGAGACCCATGAGCCAAGCCTCGTGCCCAACAATCTGTTGTGATAGGGCCTTGTTATCCTCTGTCAGAGTAGAGATACAAGTTAGGACGTCGCTAAAAAGTTCTCCTGGGACCGCAGGGACATTAAGAAGGCCGAACAAAAAGTTGAGGATGCTCGGCAGTCTGGAAATGGCCTCGACTATCTCTTCTTGGGCTTCGCCGAGAGATGTTAGTAAGCCAACTACAGAGCCGCTTAAGGTCCAGAGAAGAGATTGCTGAGCTTTTGGGAGTTTAGCTATTGGGTTCTCTTTCGATTCAATGGTCTCGATTATCTTTCTTGGCGTTAGCTAGAGTCTGAAGGGCAAGCATGCATATAATACTGACCATTTGGATAATTGCAGTGATAGGCGTCAGGATGTCTCTTCTGTAGAGATGTATGGAAAAGTCCGCCTCCTCTTCGAGAGCCAGGTTCCTCAATATGCCCCATCCCGCACTCTTGGATTCCAAGGACGAATCTGTTATAGTTTGCTCGAGCAAGATTCCCACCACTTGTTCCCTCAGGAGAAGCTTTCGGCATTTCGTATCTTCAATCAAGTTTGCAATAGCAACCGCCGCGGCGGATCGCCTGCTCACTTCGGGGCTTTTTAAGTCATTAATGACTGGTAGAATTTGTTTCTCTCGAACGGCTGCGAGTTCTGGGTCGGTGGGCGGTTTAACTGGCTTCGCTATCGGATTCGGGTGGTTCTTGACCTTCGCCCTCTTGTTGGATTTGCCCATACTGTTAATAAAATATTTATAGTACGTAGGGTACTCAGTATTTATTTTCGAAGGCGCCGCGGTGTATTGGTGGGTGAAGCTGGTAGTAAGGTTTTGGAAATTTTGACTTCTGACAGCCTCGTTACAAGGGCTGTTGGCGGGGCACGGAGCTATTTTCCGATTGCAGGGGCCACGGCCACTAAGATACCTTAGTTCGATTTCCCCGTCGAAATAGCAAGGTTGTTTCAATCTTGGGCACAACTCCACAAAGAGGGGTTGTAAAAAACACCAAAGCATTCATTTACGCCACTTTCTGATATTGTATACGCTGTGCCTCTACTGAAAATGGCTGCTACGACTTCTACCACCCAGGTTGAGGCCATCACGGCGGACAACATTCTCCGACTCTTCCCTGACATCGATACCTCTAGCGCCGCGTTTGAGGGGCACGATGAGGAGCAGATCCGCCTCATGGACGAGGTCTGCATCGTCCTCGATGAGAACGACAAGCCAATTGGAAACTTCAGCAAGAAAATCTGTATGTATACGCTCTGCGCATTCAATGTTGCTCGTACTAAACATCGCCTAGGTCATTTAATGACGAACATCGACAAGGGCCTTCTTCACCGCGCATTCTCGGTGTTCCTCTTCGACTCCCAGAACAGGTTGCTACTCCAGCAGCGCGCGACAGAGAAGATCACTTTCCCGGATATGTGGACAAATACATGCTGCTCTCACCCACTGGGTATCCCAGGGGAGGGCGGCGCTGAGCTGGCCGAGGCCGTGTCTGGCGTGAAGAATGCCGCTCGTCGCAAGCTTGACCACGAGTTAGGAATCAAGCCCGAGCAGGTTCCATTCGAGGATTTCCATTTCCTCACCCGAATTCACTACAAGGCGCCTTGTGGTGACGGAAAGTGGGGCGAGCACGAGAGTACGTCCAGTCTCCAAACGGCGATCCTAGACCATCACAGCTAATGGCGATCTTTTTAGTTGACTACATTCTCTTTATCAAGGCGGACGTCGACCTCAACCCAAGCCCCAACGAAGTGCGTGACGTCAAGTACGTTACTGCCGACGAGCTCAAGGCCATGTTCAAAGATTCGAGCTTGGTATTTACACCATGGTTCAAGCTTATCTGCGAGTCGCTGCTATTCGATTGGTGGGCGCATCTCGATGCAGGGCTTGAGAAGTTTGAGAACGAGAGCGAGATTCGAAGAATGTAGAGGGGCTTTGCATATTTTAATAGATAACTGATGGTAAATCACCGCAGTTTTCGGCGCACGGTATTTCCGCAGTCGTTTTAACGTTTAACGAAGAAGAAACATATATCCAGCTGAGTACACTGAGCAATTGATATTGTACATACTTTGCACATATCATGGGGTGGATTTCTCATTACTTATGAGATGCAGCGATAGGCTCTTGTACCTTGTGCTTTGTGAATATACCAACCTCTCTCGGTGACAGTCATGCCACGACAAATTGTCTTGAACTATTTACTTGCCATCGTGACTATGAGCCATGGATATGGTCCTGGTGGATGGCGACGTCAGCCAACGGGTTCTCCTGTGGACGACGCCAAATGCATCTCGGCTCTCTTATGTGTCACATTCGGTAAGTATTATTTCGTGGTGTCATCAGACCTTTCGTTCGAGCCGTTTTCTAGCTGCATCCTGCGGGCGTTAACCATACGCGTCACTCAAACTGTCCTTTTGCTTATTCCACATAACACAACGCAGCTGGATAGGACAATAGCGTCTGTTCTAAGTGGTTAGCATGAGCGCAAGTGCTCAAGGCTTGGCTACAACTCGGCCTCATATCACCAGAGTACAACCACCTAAGCTAGCTTCCGGCGCATTCCGAGTATTTAGTTCTGCAGTATTTCTTTATTGGGATGCGGATGCGGGTATGTGCTGCAATACAGCGTACCGGCCTCTGTTGTGGCCGTGTCTGTAGCACATGGTGATAAATCGCCGCTTGGCTCAGCTCACGATTATGAGCGCTTCAAAGCAATCAAGCCCCACGTGCCTCCTCACCGCTCTCTGTCTCATGGCCCCTCTCCTTGAGTGACCGCCTCATTTGACGCCTTTGCTTTGGTCCAACTGCTTCCTTGTCGATGCATACACATAATCATGTTGGTGCATACACATAAGAATACAGACAAGCATATACATAAAGCCGACGATCCCACTTTGCCAACGTTTATCACTATTAATCCTGCAATCAATCACCGATTTTTCATAGATCAGAACGTTTATCAGAGCCAAATATTTTTATAGTATACATATTTATTACAGTCTTCAGCTTAGACTAAACCGCAGAGACTGTCTTGAAACTTGCCGGGAGTTTGCAAATTCGTTCGCCATACGATTTATATCCATCCTCAAACACATCGCTCTCCACGCTCCACCAAGGCCTTCACAAGGTCTCGTAACGCCCTACAGACAACAGACTCCAAAGGCTTGCCAGCATCTTAAGATTGATGTCGGTTGATATACGCCAGAGCCTCAATTGCTCGCGATTTCCATCTCGATACGAATCGATATCGAGATCGCAACTCTCTAAACCCCATACAGGAGAAGGAACTCGGGAAACAGAGAAACTCATTAGTAAATATTTAACCTGAAGGTATTCTCTCCCACTGTTATTAACATGGCTCTATAGAACTGCAGCATCAATTTGTTAAACGTTTTGAAAATGACGAGCAGTAAAGCTAGTTCCACGATAACTGTGCAGAAACGTAGCCCTTCGCCGGATAATGAAACAGTCCGGGTTATTGGCATATCTGAGTATCTCGGCGCCGCAGAATGTCTCGCCAAAGCATTTGGGGTTGATACTTTATGCCGCTACTTTGTCGACGCCGATGACACGAAGGAATACTCTGAGGAGCGGAAGTGGAAGCTCCATTCCGATATCCTGCACTACATGGTCGCAGCCCATTGCTACCAAGGCTTCGTCACCACAATCGGTCCTAACTACGACGCTGTGGCTCTCTGGTACATTATCAACCACCGTTAGCTACTCACAACTGACTAATGTTCCACAGGCTTCCTCCCGGAAAGGGCATAGACGACTGGTGGACCATCCTCCGCAGCGGTACGTGGCGTCTCTTCTTCTCGCTTTCCTGTGAGGGAAAAGCCCGTTTCTTCTCGGAATTCCTCCCTCTCCTCCATTGTACAAAACAGAGGGTGTTGGGAGAGCGGGACGGGAAGAGCTACTACCTTGACTACATAGGCACCAAACCTTCTGCGCGCGGGAAGGGTTATGCTAGGAAACTGATCGAGCACGGCCTGGCAATGGTAACTAATTCCTTTTCCCCCTGTGCCCAGGTCTAGTCACGCTGCCTTGTATTGACCTCTAATAGGCGGACGCCGAGGGCGCACCGACATACTTGGAAAGCACGGCAGCGGTTAATGTGCCGTATTACGAGAAATTCGGCTTTCAATACATCAAAGAAGTTCACCTGCAGCGGGATGAGAAACCTGTTTCGCTGAGTATCATGGTCCGAGAGCCCAAGACTAATGCTGGAGTCTCACAGTCAATGCCGAAGCAGAAATGCAGCGTCAAGATTGTGGACCTTGTTGTCTAGTTGGACACCGAAACACTTTGCAGAGGGGTATAGGGTAGCCAGATTGAGTAACCAGATTGTGCAACGATTCAACATTGGCAGAAAGAGGAAAAGCAATTAGGCCTAGAATGGATGCGTGGCCATGGACGAGATTGGGAAATTTGTGTTTTTGGGGGTTCATATTTGATTTTGCTCGTCGAGCTCTGCTCGTTGCATTTTGCTCATACGTAGTGTAGTCTAGATACACGCCGCTCATTCATGAGAAGGTAACGGTGATATTTGCACACAACACACTTAACAGTATTTCCTCATCCAGAAACGCCATTAGCCATCTCCCCATCTCCCCACCGCCCAAACATAGCCATGAGTCTTGCCCTTCCATTGCGACATAATACTTCCATCTAATACTCCATAACCATCCACGTCTCGTCATCCATAGTCGGGTAAATAATATTCAACCCCAGCAGCTCATCTCCAGCCTTGAACACCTCGTTCATAGGCAATCCCAGGTTTGCGCTGATATACTGCACGTTCAGTCCCTCGTTATTCTGCGGCGCCGTGCTGAGCAGGTTATACACCTTCTTCGCCACAGCGCTCAACTGCGGCAATGGCCTTCCTCCACGTGCCGCTGCCGCCGCACCACCAGCTCCATCCCCTTGATCGACAAACAACCCGCCTCCAGCTCCTCCTTCCGCTGCACCACCCGCCTGCAGCGACTCGGGCGGTCCGCGCGAGAAGTAGAGGTGCACGTACGTCGCCTCGAGGAGATGGGCATTAATCTCGTTGAAGTCTGTGACAGGGCGGACGACGTGTGCTGCGACGTGCTTCTTGTTGTTGAAGGCCTTGAGGCGGCCGAGGACACGCACATACGTGTTTTCCTTGATGGAAGAGATGGTGGGGGAGGGACCGGCGTCGACGTCCAGCCAGACCTTGACTTCAATGAGGCCTGTACCGTCGTCGAGCTTGAAGGTCTGATTTGTCGCTTGCACGGAGATCGCGCGCACTTGGCCGACGAATGTGATTTGGGTCATTTCTTGGCCATCGACTTTGAATTCTGCGTCGGGGTGGGGCTGTTGGGCGTCGATTATTTGTTTGATTGTTACGGGTCGGAGAGTGTCTTTGCCGTATGTCTGAGGGCTTGTTAGCAGGCTTTTTTGGTAAGAGGTCTTTGCCCCTGCTAAGGTTCGACGTTTGTTCGCACCTTTGATCCTCCTGGAGTATCCTGGCTTCCAGTCTGGGAGCCACCACCCATAAACCCGCCGCCTTCTGCCCCTCCTTGAGCGCCATATGAGGTTGTAGTGTAGGAGCCGCCGTAGCCGTACGAGGTTGCTATACAGCTGAATTAGTAAAATAAACCTAATGATTATACAGTGTCTGTTTTCTTACCCATCGTTGCGTTTTGGGTGTTTTGACGCGTAAAGTGTTCGATGTGTTTTGTTCGTCGTCTAGGTGGACGCGTCGAGCGTGTAAAGTGGTCTGCTAGTGTAAGTGGGGTGGGGTACTGGTTCAGTCATGGCCAAGCGCATTTCGAAGGATCGCCTCAGCCTTGCGTCTACCAATCTTATCGACGACAGCCTGACTTCACCGATGGAAACCACAGTCTAAACAGTGCACTGGAATAAAACGCAATTCGACGAGGGGTCTTAATTTGGCACTGTCGTTTCAGCCATGGCAGAAGAAGGCTGGGCAAAGGAGAAGTCGGCGCCGTCTGGAAAGACTGAAGAGGTGCCCAAAGTAGAGAAAATCGAAGACGATGAAGCTGCTTTCGATGCGCTAGAAGCTGAGCAGAAGGAGTTTATCAAGGTAAGCCAACCTATTTGTGGTACTTTTGCTGTGATATATATTAACTATTCTACTCAGGATGCCGAAATCGATCGTATCCTGCGCGCCTTCCGCCTCGATGCCTACGCCGTGCTCGACCTACAGCCAGGTGTACCCGATTCCGACATCAAGAAAGTCTACAGAACAAAATCGCTGCTAATCCATCCGGATAAAACCCGAAACCCACAAGCGCCCGATGCCTTCGACCGCTTGAAGAAAGCGCAAACGGAATTGACAGATGAGAAGCATAGGGAACGCTTGGATGAGGCCATTGCCGACGCGAGGATGCTGCTTATGCGCGAGAGGGAGCTTACAGTGGATTCAGAGGAAGTTAAATCCGACGAATTCGCAAAGGCCTGGCGCGAAAAGGCGAAGATGGTGTTGATAGACAACGAGCATAGGAGACGGCGGCAGGTGAAAGCGCAGATGCAGGAGGAGGGCCGCGAGCAGAAGAAGGAGGAAGAGGAGCTAGAGGCGCGGAAACGGAAGAGGGAACATGAGCAGGACTGGGAAAAGACGAGGGAACAGCGGATTGGGAGTTGGAGGGACTTCCAGCAGGGCAAGAAGGCCCCATCGGACGGGAAGAAGAAGAAGAAGATGAAGGTTCTTGGGTGATTTTGGGCTGGTGCACTTCATTACGGTGCTGATTTTGAAAGGAGTTGGGAGGTAGACTCGGCGCTATTCTGAGCTGGCGTATAGGATATGCATTTCGGGGATATGTTAGGTGACTATATCATTCATCTTTGCTAACTTTTGGACGGCGAGATTGTGCTCGAGCCGCCTCTCGTGTAAATACGACTCGAACGTCGGTCTGGTGTCTCCGTATGAAGTCAAGCTATGAGTGGCAACATGGTGATGTATATCCGTTTACCCCGCAATCGTATGTACGCAGCTATCAAGCCTGCTCATGTCGCCCATAAGTCCGAAGGGGGACTTTGCACAGCTGAGACTTCATAACTGCAGTAAAATCTGCTAGTGTCTCTTCCTTTGGCTTAACTTCTCAGTGACTGTCAAATTGAACATCTGAAAATAGCCAAGTCAATTAGGGACAGTTCACTCGGTTTCCAAGAGCTACCTGCCCTTTGCATTTATACCTTTGGTTTGGAGGGAGGCACATGTGGATGTGGTGGTCGTGTGTTACCCTTGTAGTTAAATTCTGGGGTATGGTCCAGATGGTGCTAACTGGCATGGCATGTGCCGAGGTACATCGCGGCTCGGCGACGTCCTCGATGCTCACTAACACACGACAGAACAATAGAACGTCTTGGAAGACCTCGAATTTGCACATATCTATAACACATACGCTTTCATTTCGAATTACATCTAATACGCCTCAACTATATCCATACGAACCACCTCTTCTGCCACCAAGTCCAGTCATGGCTCCAGCGAGAGCCCAAAAAGTGCCAGTAATCCCCCTGGCAGCGGACACCGTCCTTCTCCCTGGCAACGGCCTCCGGATTCCATTTGCCGCATCTCGACCCGATATACCAGCCTTATTGTCGCAAGTCTATTCACGGGCCTCGGGGAAACCGGCCTCACAGCGCTACAATAATGCGCACGTCATCTGCGTCCCGCTGAACTCGCCACTGCTCAGCAGCAACGGCCAGAACCTACTCACGGAGGATGAGCTGAAGGACAAGGATGGCAAGGCGAACAAATACACAATTCCGGATCCAGCAAGTGCGAAAAAGGATGATCTGTTTACCTGGGGAACCGCAGCGAAGATCTCGGGTGTCGAGGGAAGGGGGACAGGGGAGTTTTCATTGATTGTAGAAGGCGTGAGCAGGGTGAGGGTTCTCAGGGTTACCCAGGAACGGCCATACTTTGAGGCAGATGTTCAATATGAGACTGATGTCGGTAAGTGCACAATTATGAGGAACCTCTGTCTGTGATGACGCAATGCTGATTGTTCCAGCTCCATCGCCAAAGGATACGGAAGTTCAAGCCTTGTTCGGAACACTGAAAACGCTTTCGAGAGAACTATTAACACTGCTGCGACTTACATATCTTCTTCCACGACGATCAGGGGCATCGGGTCTCACGCCTATGTTAGCGCGACGGATCGAAATGTTTATTGCGAAGAAGGATATATCAGAAGCTGGCTCACTTGCAGACTTTGTGTCGAATCTCGTAGAGGCAACTCTTGAGGAGAAGCTACAGATTCTAGCCGCAATAGACGTCAGGACACGTCTCGAGAGGGCTGTCGAGCTGCTGAACAAGCAGGTTGCGGCTATTAAGGGAAACATCAAGATTACCTCAATGACCTCGTCCACTGTACCTATGAATGGCGAGATTGATCTCCTAAACAGGCAGAAGTCTCGGGCACTGAACCGGGGCACTGCTGCAGGATTTATGCCAGGAATGCCGGGGTCTGCGCAAGGCCCGCCACAGGATGACCAGGAACCGAACGAGGTGGATGAGCTGGAGCAGAAAATCGAGGCGGCACATCTTACCCCCGAGGCTGCGAAGGTTGCCGGCCGCGAATTGAAGAGGCTAAAGAAAATGCCACAGCAACAGGCAGAGTATAACGTCATAAGGACTTACCTCGAGAATCTGGCCGAGATCCCCTGGTCTGTGGTGACGGAGGATAAGCTAGGTGCTGACACACTGATGCGAGCTCGGAAGCAGCTAGACGATGACCATTACGGACTTGACAAAGTGAAGAAGCGCCTGCTTGAATACCTTGCTGTTCTCAAGCTCAAGCAATCAATCAACGACGGCGTAGAAGCGCAAATCAAGACAGCCGAGGCGGAAGCCACTGAGCTGGCAAAATCGACCGAGAAGCCAGATGATGCTGCCGATGCCGAGCCAAAGAAGGACGTTCCAGCTGTTGACAGCGCCAAGATTCAGATCCTGAAGAGCAAGAGAATGGTCGACAAATCACCCATCCTCCTTCTCGTTGGTCCGCCAGGAGTTGGCAAAACCTCGCTTGCGAAATCTATCGCCACAGCGCTCGGAAGGAAATTCCACCGCATTTCGCTCGGTGGTGTGAGAGACGAAGCCGAGATTCGCGGACATAGGCGCACATACGTCGCGTCGATGCCCGGGCTGATCGTGAGCGGGCTGAAGAAGGTGGGTGTTGCGAACCCCGTCATCCTCCTCGACGAGATCGACAAAGTCGGCACGTCGAACTTCCACGGCGACCCCAGCGCTGCGATGCTCGAGGTCCTCGACCCAGAGCAGAACCATTCCTTCACAGACCACTACGTCAATATCCCCATTGATCTGTCCAAGGTCCTGTTCATTGCCACCGCCAATGACCTCTCCACCATTCCCCCTCCCCTCCTTGACCGTATGGAGACCATCCAGCTGCCCGGCTACACCACCCTCGAGAAGCGTCACATCGCCTCTCAGCATCTCATCCCGAAGCAGATCCGCACCAACGGTCTCGATCTCACCAACGTCATCTTCCCCGACGAAGTCACCAGCAAGATCATTGAGTCCTACACCCGCGAAGCCGGCGTCCGAAACCTCGAGCGCGAGCTCGGCGCCGTCTGTCGCGCAAAAGCAGTCTCCTACTCCGACGCCCTCGATAGTTCCACCCTCACCTCCTACAACCCCGTCCTCACCCTCGCCGAAATCGAAGAGATTCTCGGCACCGAAAAATTCGACGAGGAGCTCGCCGAGACCCGCGTCCGCCCCGGCATCGTCACCGGCCTCGTCGCCTACGCCTCCGGCGGCAACGGCTCGATCCTCTTCATCGAGGTCGCTGATATGCCCGGCTCCGGCTCCGTCCAGCTGACCGGAACTCTCGGCGCCGTGCTCAAGGAGTCCGTCGAGGTCGCGCTGTCGTGGGTCAAGGCGCATGCTGCAGACCTTGGGCTCGCCCAGCCGGGAGAGAATATCATGAAGTCGCGCAGCATTCACGTCCACTGTCCCGGTGGTGCGGTGCCAAAGGATGGGCCCAGTGCGGGCATGGCGCATGCGGTAGCGCTTGTGAGTTTGTTCTCGGATCGCGCGGTGCCTCCGAGCATTGCGATGACGGGAGAGCTGTCGCTCAGGGGCCGCGTGCACCCCGTGGGTGGGATCAAGGAGAAGCTGATTGGGGCACTCCGGGCAGGTGTCAAGAAAGTGATATTGCCGGAGGGGAATAGGAAGGATGCTAGGGATTTGCCTGACGAGGTGAAGCAGGGACTGGAGATTGTGCATGTTAGGTAAGTTTTTGACGTCCTTTGGATATGAGATCAGGTTGTGCTAACGTGATTGATTAGGCATATCTGGGAGACTATCCGTATCATCTGGCCGGAGAGTGAGTGGCACGGCCTTGCGCAGTTTGCAGATATCGAGGCGAGGATCTAGATATTTGGGAAACTCATTCCCATCCTGCCGCCTACGGGCGAGTAAGCACCACCACGACTCGGTTTTGATCTGGCGAAGACGGATTGGTCTATAGCGTTGATACTATACTATATTGTACATACATAGCACACATATAATCTACCCCCTCTCTCAATCCATCCACCGTCCACGTGCCCACCCTCCCCATCCCATCTCACCACAGTACTACAACCCGCCGCCCAGCCCCACCGCCGTCACACCCCCCCCT
>JPKE01002847.1:0-12518 GCA_000750995.1 Pseudogymnoascus sp. VKM F-4520 (FW-2644) | reverse complement strand
CCTCACAACCTCCCACCCAACATTAATCTTCCACTTACACCCCCCCTCCAACGGATCCGCAACCTTACTCGTCTTCCCCAGCAACCTCAAACTCCCCAACGCCGCCACCGCAGCCAAAATATCCGCTCCCCCCGTCTCCGTCCTCCCCGTCCCACTCGCCTCCTCCCTCAGCGCCCAGAAAATCGCAAGACACCGCTCCATCACGAATGCCTGCGGCCCGAGCAGCTTGCGGTTTAGTTTCCGCCGCGCAGCGGTCCCGGGGCGGGGCTTTGTCGCGTTGCCGCCGAGGTTCTTGCGGCGCTTTTTGGTGGGGGCGGAGGACTTGGCGAATAGGAGGGCGTCAAGGCGCGCGGGGGTGTAGGAGGCGAGGTAGGCGGCTATTAGGAGGATGCGGGATGTATAGGGGAGTGGGGGTGTGGTGAGGGCGTGTTTGGTTGCGAGGGAGGTGGCGGATGGTTTGCTTATTGTCGCGGTGGAGAGGTGGGGTTGGGATGGCGTGGTGGATGGTGGTGGGGGGAGGGATGTGTTGACGATGGAGGGGACGAGGACGGATTCATCTCGGAAGAGGGGGCGTTGAGATGTGAGAAGTCGCTGGAACTCTCTTGGACCGTAGACACCGGCCCGTATTGGAGCAGTGAAGCGCGGCCAGAGTGTGAGCGCGATGCGCCGGAAGGAGAGGATGTCGCGTCCAGCGTACTTGGCGAAGGTGTCCCAGACGGCGGAGAGAAAGCGGGAGTAGAGATCTGCTGTCTCTTTATCTGTTGGGCGGGGGACTGCATTGTCCTTTTCGCCATCTATGGCTACGTTATCGCCGCTGTCGGATACGGACGTCGGTTCCAAAGGAGAGGAGGGGTATATCGACGGCACCGACCGCGAAACGATAGCCATAGCCTCCGCCTTCGTATAAGACGGGAAATGTATATGCGGCGCCCCCGGATTATGCAAAAAATGTGGTCTCGGCGACGTAACCACAAAAACCGTCGTCAGATTCGGTATCTTCTTCACGTCAGCTCCGCCCTCGAACCCCTAGAGAAGGAAAACTCACCACCTCCCCCAACCTCGCCAGCGCAGGCACCAATGTCGGCGGCGCATCTCTCTGCTTATCCACACCATCAAACACCAGCACGAACCTCCCCCTACCACCCTCTAACATCTTCCCAAGCAACACAGCCAACTGCGCGAGGTTCTCGCACCGCCCTGCTCCCCCTTCCCACCCCACCGCATCCGCCACCGCACACACTGTCCGCTCCAATAGATGGCGTCCCGTAATGCACTCTTTACTCCGCACAACCGCGTATCGCAGACCCTCCCCTCCGGCCGCCTCAGTCGTCGACAATGCGTCCAGCACACCCTCCACAACCGCGCTCTTCCCCGTCGCTGCGAGACCGTAGACTACTATATTCCTAGGTGATGCACATAGCGGCTGCGCTAATCAGTACACGCCCCCAATGAGATAGCACGGGAAGGGGACAACTCACACCCACCAGCGCCCCAAGCGCAGCGACCTGCCTGGCCCTCTCCGGCATCTCCTTCACCACTCTCCCCATCGCCTCGCGCGGTAGCGCAAAAACCGACATCTCCGCAAGCCCAGCTACTGAAAAAACAATAACACCCCGCTGTGACAGCCTGCCCTTGATATGCAATCGTTGCTTCTTTCGCTTGTTCGTTGGTGGTTAAGCCTGGTCTGGTCTGGTCTGGCCTCGTCGCTATAGTAGACGCGTGAAGGCGAGGCTGAGGAAATTCCACAGCCGTGGACGCGGGTGGGAGGGACGCGCCAAGCGTTCAGGGGACGGGTGGGCACGTGATGTGGTGATGAGCTGCGCGTCTGGTTGGGGGGTATTGACGATGAGAGGATTTTGGGAGGTAATGCGTGTGAAGGATATGTAGACATGGATGGTGGAATATACTACTCTACTGGGTGCGTTGGGTCGTCAAATGTGGGCAGTTAGGGCGCGGTCTCGAAATATAGCTCACAAGAACATTACGACGTTGATGGAGATGGAGTAATTCAGTGGCCATTTGCTTCTATGCTCTACAGCATGCAGGGCTCAAGATATTTAGTTTCATGCTCTACACCTCCAGCGTGCTAGACATGCAATCCACTCATCCTCCCCAGTTCACATACTCTCATCCCACCCCCGGCCTCCATGACAACACCACAACCCCAAGCCCATTCGCCGCCAAAAGCCAACCCCCTTCCACAAACACCGTCTGTCTATCCCACCTTGCCGTCGAAATCCTCCTCTGTTCGGGGTATATCGGGTATCGTCAAAATATAAACTCACCACCACAAAAAAACGCCATCCGTCCATCTTTATTTATCCCCCTTCCGCCCTCCAATTTCCCCCCCCCATTTTTCTCGCCAACGCCGTCCATAAAACAGTTTCGCCCCAGCTGCCCAGCAATTTCCTCTCCCACTAAAAGTCAACCTGCATCTCCCACTCCAATTTATGCTTCTTAACATACTCCCTCAGCATCTTCGCCGCCTCAACCTTCACCGTCTTAACAGGCAATGCCTGTCCCCCCGGCGCACGCACAAACGCCATCCCACCCCCGTCACGCACAGCCTCCGGTTCCCTCGCCGCAAGCTCCTTGCACGCCATCTGGTACTGCTCCCAAAACTCTCGGTTGCGGCGGATATTCTCGCTCATCGCGTCGCGGAAACGCAGGTAGTCGGGGGAATTACTTGGTGTCTCCTTGGCAAAGCGCTGGTGGTGCACGGCTAGCAGCGCGTTCGTCGCTACCCCGCCGATCAAAAGGATCACAATGTCGAGATGCAGGTGCGCCTTCCCGAGGTCATGATTCGCCTGTAGTAGTGGGAACAGCGAGAGCCAGTTGTCACCGGTGTTGGGACGCCCCATCTTACGGAACATTGCGTCGAAGGCGTCGAAGGAGACGAGGTATGCCAGTAGAGATTCGGCCCCGGCGACGGTCGCCATCTGGTTCTCCTTGGAGTGGATGTACACGTCGCGCTTGCGCTTGAGCATCTTGCCCATCTCGGAGTACTTGAGGTTCGCAGCGCGGCAGCGCTCCACCTCTGCGACTTTGGGGTCGCCACCGTTCTGCTTGGGCTTCTCGGTGCTAGCGGGCGTGGAGGCTGCGCCCGTCTTCGGGGTCAGCGTGTTGTCCTCCGCGGAGTCGACGCGGCGCATCGCGACGCTCTTCATAGAGTCACCCTTCTTCGGCGTGACTTTACTCGCGCCCGCGAGCTTCTTGGCGGAAGTCGGAGCGAGACCTGGGGATTTGAACGCAGGGAGTAATGGAGCGGTGGCAGCTTTGTCGGAGTCGATTTTCGCGGGGACCTTTGCTCGCTTTATGGATCGCTCGGGTTGCTCATCGGGTACGGGGCGTGGCCGTTTGCCCTCGGCTACCTTCGTCTTTGATACGGCCGGCTTCCCCGGAACGATGCCGTCGGCCAATTCAAGTAGGGCTCTGTTTGGTACCGGCTTCATTTTAAGGATGCGCTGTATGTCTTTCGACATGCTCTTCTTGTACTTCAGCTTGACAATCTGTCGCGGAGGCTCATAGGTAATCTCAGGAGGTGAAGAGTCGGAAGCTTTAGATGCTCGCCGTTTCTCTGCCGCACTAAGTTTCGGTGCCTTTCTCGCCACGCCGGGAGCGTCGGGGTTACGACTCCTCTCATGGCGAGCTTGGACGGTATCGTGTTTCCTGGTTGGCTGTTTGCTCTTCGCTAGTAATTCCTCAACATTCGGCGGTAGTTCCCTCGGGAGCAGCTCCGGCAAACGGTAAGGCGACGTTTTCTCACTCTGCTCTTTTCTCTTCGTTGCCGAAGATTCCGCCTTCATAGTTGAAGGGCTATCGCGGCCATTCTTGCCTGGCTTCTCAACTCCTTGTCCCGAGCTGAAACTGACCGGGGTCGGGCTCGCAAGGTATTCCGGCAGCGGTGACAAGAGCTTAGGCATTTCCGGAACTCTAGTGGCAGGCGGTGCATCCTTCACCTTGCTCCCAGACGCAGGCCCACGCTCCGAAGCCTTCTTATCTTCCGCCCTCTTCGTGGGAGTATTGTCGACGCTCCTCGGCTGTGACTGTTTCGGATTTGAGGGCTTCGGCTTCGCAGCCGTCCCAAAGAGTCTGGACAGGGGATCGGACGTATTCCTTTGGTGTCCCTTCACAGCTCCGCTCGGTGTATATCTTGGCTCAACCTTTAAGCGCTTCTCCGGCTGCGAATGCTCTGGCTTTTCGAGCGGCCTCTTAGGCGCATGATTCGACTCTGCGGGTTTCTGAGGGAGAGGATGTGCTTCTTGTTTCGTTGATGTAGGTTTAGAAGTTGTGTTTTGTTGCTCCCTTACCTTCGGTGGAAGCGCATGGCGATCATTCTCCTTAACCTGGGAAGGAGCAGTGGGCTTCGAATGGGACGGGCGCGGATCGCTTGGTCTAGGCGCGTCTTCGATCTTGACGGCACTAGAGTGCCTAGCATCTGAAGAACTAGAATACTAATTAGCATACAAACGCGACAAAAATATCAAATCCCAGATCACATACTGTACAGCTCCATTCTGCGCAGCTTTCGCCGGCTCCGCCTTAGTAACCACTTTCGCATTCTCCATGTCCCTACTCGCCTCGCCAGCCGGCTGCTGCAACTCAGTAGATGGTCTCGGCGCGCGCTTCCCACTCTTATAATCAGCGAGCGAGATCCTGCTCCTCGGCGGCTTCGCGACGCCCCGCTCGCCCTGCTGCGGCGTGGCCGTTCCACTGCGCGACCGCGACACATTGTAGGGCGAGCGCGAGTTGATCTCGTCCTCCCAGCCGCCGCGCGGGCGGGCGACGCCGCGATTGTCGCCAGGGACGAGCGTCATGTACTGTAGGTCGTCGTATTCGTAGGCGTCGAAGGGGGAGCCGCGGTGCGTTTCCCATGGGCGCGAGCCGCGGTATGGATCGCTGGTTGGGACGGAGAGGAGGTGCGGTATCGGTGGGAGGAGCTTGGCTTTGAGCTTGTCGATTGTCGCGTTGACGGCTTGCATGGCGGGAGAGAGGTTGGAGTCACCGTTGGGGGTCTTGGCGTGATCCATGGTTTTGCTGGGGAGCTCATGCAGCTTCGTGGCTGGTGTTGGGGTGGTGGTCCACTGCGAGGGTGGCTGGAGGAGGGTTGAGGTTTGCAATTGATCCATGGTGCAATAGAGGAAGAGGTAGAGACTGCGCGGATCTCTGCAACAGGATGTGGTGCGCAAAGAAGGTTCGTCTTTATATACGAATCAGCGAGAGGGTATGGCGAGAGGGTATTGGTGGCCAGGTAAAGTCCTATTGTCGCCAATTGTCGGCGTCGGCAACTGTTGAAGGTAGGCCGCGGCGGCGACAATAGGCCCAGTTGGTATTGTCGTCAGGCGCTCAACCCATCGACAATACGTCGCCGCGCCTCATGCGATTGTGAGCAAGCGCGGGGATTCGGGGGAGCGAAGAAGAGATCAATAGCGGCAGCAACAGCGGCAGTAGCAGCAGCGGAGTTTGAGTATGTAGAGGTACAGTAGGTAGATATGAGGGCCAAGTGACAGTATGCGGCCGTGTGTATATGCGCTGAATGAGGAGAAAGTGAGGCTGAAGACGATATTCGGTATCCGGGGTATATGTGAAGAGGCGGAAGGGAAGGGAAGGGAAGGTTGGTAGGGTAGAAGTACCGTACTTTAGACGGGCGGTACATCCGTTCTTTGTTCTTTGTTGTACTGCAGAACGCACGACATAAGTAGACTGGAAGTATATTTAGTGCTGTGTGTCAGCTAAACGTGACATCTAAAGGTACGGCTCACCACACCAAATCTTGACATCTAGGCCATGGCAGCCTCATCACGCCCACCTATCGAGTACAAAGAAACAAAGTAACGCCAGTGCATACAGCCACGCTAGTCCCAACCCAGGCTGATCCGTGCCGGCGGCCGTCAGCCGCCAGGAACATGGAGAGAAGATGCTATCGGCGTGAAGATCTGCCGCTGAGATCGCTGCCGAGTTATCATATATATGCATATATATGCATATGTAGAGGGATGAGATGGCGGTTGTGATGTAATTGGGGATAAATTGGAGATAAATTGGGGTCAGATACACTCCAATTTATCCCCAATTTCATCACGAGAGTCACAGACGCGACTCCCCACACGCATATTTGTCAACTGAAGTTATACATCAACCTATATTCTCAATAAATGTGATAGAAGAGTACATCACAATATGAACCATATATAAAGATAAAGTACCCTAACCCCAGCACGCCGTCGCCCCTTCAAAAGTAGTTTACACAGACAGGCAGGCAGTCCACGTCCACTCTCCCCCTGCCGTGCTCCTGCTCCACCCATGCCATCTATGTACGTACAGTACGGTAAAGCACACCCAGATCCAGATCCAAAGAACGCCGTCTATAAATCCATCCCATGCTCATCATATAACCATAACCCATCCCTATCCTCACGAGGCCTTCACGTCCTGCCTCGGCCACCGGTCCTCCGGCCTCGTCACAGGCGGAATCCACGGCGGCACAGCTCCCCCAGGCCGCCCCCTTATGCTCTCGCTATCGCTGCGCAGCCGATTCCCTTCCGGCGGGCCGTTGTACCCGTTCAAATACGGGTTACTCGCGCTCGACACCGACTGCGGCTCCTCCGCCGCAGCGGTCTCGACATCCCCGCTTAGCTCACGGATCGGCAGTAGCGCCTCCTCCTTGATATCCAGCAGGCGTGCTTTGCGGTCAGCTTTGTTGCTTTGTCCGGTGCGGTCGTACAGGTAGAGCCCGAAGAAGGTGAGCGCGATGCCAAAGCCTTGGATGGGAGTTGTGGCGTTTTGGAACCAGATAATGGCGATGACGACCACGAAGACGCGCTTGATTAGCGAGGCGACTGAGTACGTCACCGGCGATACCATGGATAGCAGCACGAAGGCGATAATGTTCTGTCCGAAGTGGAAGGTGCCGTTGAAGATGAACTCGAGCGTGAGACGACCGTGGTCTAAAGAGGCGGGCGATGTTGTGTTTTCGAGGTCAAGCGACCCATCGTGCAGGAAGTCAGAGATAAGGGCGAATCCCTCGGAGAACAGCCATAGCGGGGCTGTGAGGAGAAAGGCTAACCCTGACGAGTAGCATAGTAGGTTCAGTTTATCCAGCCGCCGCGACTGCTGGTGCAGGCCGTCTGCTTCGGCCTTGGCGGCTTCGTTGAAGAGGCGTTTCGAAAATATGTTCTGTGTGACAAATATTATAGCCGCTAAGAAAGCGTAGAGTATGCCGATGAAATTGCCCTTAAATGAGGCAGAGCATGCGAGCATCACCCCGAGGGTGAGCGGGATGAGAGAGAGGTATGTAGTTAGGGGGTAGCGGATATCGAAGACGATACGGTATGCGAACACGGTGAATAGGGGTGAGAGGCCCTTTATGGTATGTACGAGCGAGACTGGGATGCGTTGTGTCGCGGAGGAGGAGAGGAGATGGCCGCCGATTTGGAAGAATGCGAGCGGTAATGTGGTGACGATGACGTCGCGAGTCGGGGGCCTGATGCCAAACCGGAGAGCGGGGATTGCATTCTTCATGGCGGGGAAGCTGTCGGCCAGCGCCGAGAAAAGGAGACAATACGACGAGACGAATCCGAATTGTATGAGTGTCAGGGTCGCGGGTTTCGGGAATGCCATCAAGATGGTTTTCGAGGAGGTGTTCGTCAGGGCAGAGGAGAGGTACCAGATTATGCAGAGTGTCTACGATCATCAGCATACAGTGAAGTCGGGGAATGGCAATTGGAGGCCTACAATCAGCTTTGGTGACACCGGCGCCTTCAGAGCGCCCGCAATTTCGTGGGCATTTGCAGTGACGCTGCCCTTCCGCGAGCGGATGGTTCTGAACGCGTCTGTCAAGCTCTTCTGTCTGCCGTGTACTCTCCCCGTAGGATGATATGCTGCCTTGCCTGTCCAGCTCGGCGGTATGGGTTCTCTCCGTGTCTGCCATCGTTCAAAGGGCGATGGCGTTACCCCATTGAGGGCCCCATTCGTCCTCGGCGGCTCAGGGAGTATATCGTCCTGCTCCCCGAGAAACGAAGGGTCCATGTCGGGGAACTTCTCCATCGACATGCGCGCCTCAGCAACGGGCTTGGGTGCGGTGGCGTGGCTCAACGACCTCTCTCGCCGTAATTGCAGTGGTGGGGATGTCGAGTGCGGCATTGCGACAGACGGGGGGGATTAAAGCGAGCTGAGAAAGCTGGGAGGGGCTGAGAAAGCTTAGGATGGCATTCTCGTCAGTGATTCATTCTTCGAGCGCTATTGTTGAGGGCAACGACAGTGTAATTGAAGAAGGTGACGACGTTGTAGACGCTGGGGAGGTTGAAGGAGTTGAAGAATTGGAGATTCAGTAGAGTAGTAGAGGTTATTCCACGCAAACGGACAAATATCCAGTTAGCTGCAGTTATACGACCACGGACCAATACCGAGTCGAGTAGATTACTTTACGAAGTACAAGGATTAGTATGAGGATTAGTACGAAGAACAAAGTATATACTACTCGATACTCTCCGTACTCCGTATTCCGTACATTTAACGAAAGTCGAAAGTAGCGAAATTGCTTGGCTTCTTGGCGGCGCTTGGCACGCTTTGGGTAATGATCAATGATGGAATGTTTGACTTGGCACGCTAGAACGAACTAGGCTGGCCGTAATACACCAAAGGGCGCTAGGCTGGTTGGGGACTGGCGTACAGACAGCCGCGTGAATATCGAATTGTCGAATATCTCCAGGCTGAACTTATCGCGACGGAGGGACAGAAAAGACCAGCTACAGCTATATACCCAACACAATAGCATCACTGCACACCACCACGCCTGTATATCAACGCATTGTTACTCGTGCAGGTCATTTGAGGACACAGCAGGATACAGCAGACAGCATACTGCTCAAAAACCGCAACCACTATCCCTCACACGACACCCCCGGGCGCAATGCCCTCAGCGACCAAGATGGCGCCGAAGATGACCAAGAACCAGATGAGGAGGGCGAAGAAGAAGGAGCAGAAGAAGGCAGAGGTGAGCCTTGATGGCACGTCCCCATTGACGACAATAGCTGACACAGCAAAGGACACAGTCAAGGTCGAGCCAACACCAGAACCAGAGGCATCGCCCGCGCCAGCAGTGAAAACAGACGAGCCAACAACAGTCAAGGCAGACGACGAAGACATCTCGCAGATTGAAATCTCAGCACTCGACATCTCCGAAGATGACCCGAATTACGAGATGTTCAAGGCCATCATCGACCGCTTCCAGGTGAACAAGGAGGGAGAGGAAGGCGACGACAAGGCCAATGGAGACAAGGGCGAAATCTTCTACTCTGACGACGAGGAGATCCCAGACGAGGAGGAGGAGGTTGAGCAGAAGATATCGAAGAAAGCGCGCAAGGCGCAAAACAAGCTATCTGTCGCAGAGCTGAAGGCGCTTGTCAACAAGCCAGAACTGGTCGACTGGACAGACACCTCAGCCCCAGACCCTCGACTACTCGTCCACATCAAATCCTACCGCAACGTTGTCCCAGTTCCCACGCATTGGTCGCTAAAGCGCGAATACCTCTCCTCGAAGCGCGGTGTTGAGAAGCCGCCGTTCGCCCTCCCCAAATTCATCCAAGAGACGGGCATTGCCGAGATGCGCGACGCCGTTCTCGAGAAGGCAGCCGACGCCTCCCTCAAGTCGAAGCAGCGCGAGCGCGTCCAGCCTAAAATGGGCAAGCTCGATATCGACTACCAAAAACTATACGAGGCATTCTTCCGCCATCAGACTAAGCCGGAGCTGACGCGGTACGGCGAGGTATACTACGAGGGCAAGGAGTACGAGACGAATCTTAGGCACCTGCGCCCTGGAGAGCTATCGGAGGAGCTGAAAGAGGCACTCAATATCCCACCAGGAGCACCACCGCCATGGCTCATCAACCAACAGCGTTTCGGTCCTCCGCCATCCTACCCATCCCTAAAAATCCCCGGCTTGAACGCACCTCCTCCACCAGGCGGAGCTTGGGGTTTCCACCCCGGTGGATACGGTAAGCCTCCTGTCGACGAGTTCAACCGCCCCCTATACGGAGGCGACATCTTCGGCGTGCTCCAACCGCAAGTCAACAACCAAGCCGGTGAACCCATTGAGCGCACACTATGGGGCGAACTCCAAGCACCAGAAGAAGAGGAGGAAGAGGAAGAGTCCGAGGAAGAAGAAGAGGAGGAGGAGGAAGAAGATACCACCGGCCTCGAAACCCCAGGCGGCCTCGTCACACCCGGCGGCATGGCGTCCGCCGTCCCCTCCGAGTACCCCGGCGAGATTGACGCAGGCGGCGCCTTCGACCTGCGCAAATCCCGCAAGGGCACCGAGACCGAGGAGTACACCGGCCCGCGCTCTGCATACACCGTCATCCCCGAGCGCGCCATCCGCGCCGAGGGATTCTTTGGTGGCGAGCGCGCCTACGACATCTCCTCCGTCAACCGCCCGCCGCCCAACGTCCCCGTGCTCGGCGAGGAGGACCGCAAGCGCAAGAAGCCCGGAGATGTGGAGATGGCTATTGATCCTGAGGCGCTGGAGGGGGGGCCGGATGAGCTGCGTAGGAGGTATGAGAGCGCGAGGCGCGAGCAGGATGTGGCGGGCGTGCAGGGGAGTGGGAAGTGGGGGACTGAGGAGGATTTGAGCGAGATGATTGAGAAGGAGAGTCGGAAGAGGCAGAAGAGGGATGAGGAGAGGAGGGGGGCGAGGTAGTGGGGTGGGGTGTTGGCATAGTGTACCATTACGGTTGGAGATTATTAATAGCATCAATGGGCGTGGATCGTCCCACGCGTCTCGCAGTTTTATACCTGCATTCCATGCGAATCGACAACGTTGTATTAGACGTTTATTTCGTAGAGTGAGTCCTTAAGCGTGGACAATTCATCTGCATAACTTTTTCTAGTGTACACGAAATTTCCATGTACGAAGGATCGAGTCCCCGCTAATCTGACCCTGGGACAAGGCAACATGAATCACTTCGACTCACTAAGCTGATAAATAATGACTGCCTGCTGCGTATTCTCTTTTCTCTCCACAAACACCACTGGCCACTTCTACTTCAATTTTGCCATAAGCAGGAGCACCTTACGTGCTATATCCTCGTCATCCTTAAGGTCATCGCCAACTTCGCTGGACTACTATCGCTACCATGGCTAATAACGAATATGATGTGCGTCTTTCTTCTGCGGTTATTTGGCTATAACTAACTAGGACCCGTTGCAGTTCGTCTTCAAAGGTTCCGTCACACCCTGAGACCTTTCTCAGCGCGACTTATGCCATTCCTTGCTGACAACCATTGCATTGGTGTTCGTCGGGGACTCCGGAGTCGGAAAGTCCAACCTTGTCAGACAATTCACGCAAAGCGAGTATAATCCAACTTCCAAACCTACAATCGGAGTCAATGTTGCCACCAAATGCATCCAGGTCGACTTTAAGTCCATCAAGGTGAAGATCTGGGATACTGCGGGCCAAGAGCGATATCGCGCCCCCTGCCCCTATTACGAGGGTGCGGTTGGGACCCTGCTCGTCTACGATATCAGCAAACGACAGACGTACGAGAATGTCAAGCTATGGCTGGAGGAGATGCGAGATCATGGCGATGCCAACATCGTTGCCATGCTCGTAGGGAACAAGAGCGATATGAGTCTCCAAAGGACTGTCTCGACTGAGGAAGCCAAATGTTTTGCCAGTATGCTCCCCTCCCCGCTCATCTCGTTGCAATCGCATTTGCAGATCATAATCATTCTCAGGCGAAAACAGACTCTCCTTTATCGAGACGTCAGCACTCGATAATACCAATGTTGATCTTGCATTGCAGAACATCTTAGGTGGTATGTTTGCCTTGTTATCCTTATGGACAATCCCAGACCACACATCAATGCTGATAATTCCTAATAGAAATCTACAGCCTAGTATCTAAAGGAAACTAGGCAGCGATAGTGTAGCCTGAGAATATTCGCTCAGTGGATCATGGTAATGGGATCAAGTCAACCCGATTACAAATCTGAAGATATGGATTTGAAACGTGGTGAGAATGGGTGCTGTGCGGCAATGTGATAAGAGGTGCGGCTTGCAAAAATCCAGCAAATCCAGCCGATTTCTGGTTTGCTAACTCCTAGCAAATCTCCAGTGCCAATACACTCATGAAACCTCAACAGCCAAGTCCATTAATTGATGCAAATCTGATCTATAGACTAACTACTTATAGATTGTTTTACAATTATCGAGCCCTATTTTAATGTCGGGGCGCAAGAGTTGTAGAACAATCTATACCGCCAGGACTTCTCATATCTACTCCCTGACATCAAAATAGGGCGTAGATATGAGAAGTCCTCTAATTTTAAGCATTAATAGTTGTTGCATTATACAAGAGGCAGCGATAACATCAACAGGGTCACTGGCCGGAACAGGATATATAAATCCGGTTCAGGGGTCCATCCAACCTCGCCTCGCCATCACTACGTAAAACCGACGCCATCACCACCCCTCCCCCCCAACATCACGCCACCCCCCAACACTCCTTAATCCCCAAAAT
>JPKE01002846.1:0-33685 GCA_000750995.1 Pseudogymnoascus sp. VKM F-4520 (FW-2644) | reverse complement strand
GGCCAGCGTATTCGCGAATATGGTTTATTCGCGGTTGGGCCGGAACATATATAACATCTATCAAAGTCTTGCGACTGCGAGCGAACAACAAGGGATCATCTCTTTTGCCCGGTGATATTTTGGCATCTTGTATAAATTATAACACTACCACTTCTATCCTCTTCATAGTCGAAACAATTTCAACAATCATGGAGAAACCCAAAAATGAGAAGATTGATGTCGACTTTATTGAGAGCGTCGAGCAGGCTGGCCGCCTTGCCAATCAAGAGGAGCATGAGCTCACACCATTGAAGGCAATTCGAAAGAATCCCTGGGTCATGCTCTGGTGCATCTACGCCATCTGGATGCTCGTTTTGAACAGCTTTGAAAACCAAGCAGGTGGCTCAGTGCTCGGCATTCCAGAGTTCAGAAAGGTTTGTCCACAGCAATAAAATAACCACTGCTCATCTGACTTACGGTCTAGGACTTCGGTTATAAATATAAGGATGGATATGTCCTGCCCGTTGAATGGCAGTCGGCCTTTAGTGGGGGCCCCGTTGCATCGTAGGTTCTTTGCTATAGCCCCCAACCAGTTCTTCTGATGTTAATTGTCTATAGTGCTTGTGTTGGGTCTCTCGGAATTGCCTATCTTGCAGACAAGGTGGGGAGAAAATGGGCATATGCCCTTGGTCTTTTGTTTTCATACGTCGGCATCACTCTCGAGTTCGTTGCAACTAAATCCCCTGTTTTTTTCGCCGGAAAACTCGTAAAGTAAGTTATGTTGAGGGTTATATAATACCTAAGAACCTCAACTAATGTAACCTCTCCGACAGTGGTTTCGCCATTGGAGCTTTTGCTACCCTGTCCTTCACCTATATCGGCGAGATCACACCGACTGTTCTCCGCGGTATCGTGAGCAGTGCGGCCGCAATATCCTTCACCTTCGGCCCTTTTCTCGTTGCACTTATCATCAAGGGAACGGGCACACTCGGTAAGGATTTCTGAATATTTAATTGGACTTTAGACTTTTGACTCTGACATGCATCGCAGAAAGTAGATGGGCCTACCGCTCCATTTTTGTTGCACAATATGGTGTTGCAGCTATTGGAACTATATTCCTCCCATTTATGCCAGAGGTGAGTAGTAGATCTTTCGAGCATCCAACCTCTGCTAACAATCAATGCAGTCCCCGTGGTGGCTTCTCAGCAAAGGCCGTGAAGCTAATGCCGCCAAATCCCTTAAGAAGCTTGGGTACTCCCCATCCGAAATTGAAATGCGCATAGGGCAGATAATACTGACCCTCGAGGAAGTCAAAAGCGAGACCGATGGCTCCACTTACCTAGAGTGCTTCCGTAAGTCTAACCTGCGACGAACAGGCATTGCTATTGCTCCCTACGTCATTCAAACCTTTTCCGGGATTTACTTCGCTGGAAATTACTCGACGTACTATTACCAACTTGCTGGATATTCCACCAGCGAAAGTTTCATTCTGCAGATTATACAACAAGTTATCTCTATGATTGGAAACATCATGTCCTGGTTTCTTGTGGAACGCTTTGGTCGTAGGCCACTGATGTTTTATGGTCTCTGCTTCCTAACTGTTGATCTCCTTCTCACTGGAGCGCTTGCTGTTGTTGGAACTCCAGGTGCCTTGAAAGGTATATATCCATACTTCATCTGATATCCCCTCTGAATGTCCACTGACTTATTCTAGGTACCTGCTCCCTCATTTTGATCTACTGCTGGTCCTACAACGTAACCATAGGCGCTGTTGCCTATACTCTCCTCGCTGAGACGGCGACGTCCCGCCTGCGCATCAAAACCATTGCTATCGGCATCTTTATGCATAACGCTATGAACACCATGTGGGCATTTGTAACCCCTAAGCTCTTCAACCCGGACCAAGCAAACCTCGGTGCGAAAGTTTCGTTCATCTTCGGAGGGTTGGCTTTGGTCTCATGTGGGTATTTATGGGTATATCAGCCCGAGACGGCGGGACGGACATATAAGGAGCTTGATGAGCTGTTCGCGAAGAAAGTCCCAGGAAGGAAATTTAAGAGTACTAAAACAGAGGCTGAAATGGAAGGCGAGCAGGCAAAGGAGTTGAAGCAGCAGGAGTTAGCATATGAAGAGCACGTCGAGAAATAAGAGGTCTTAGGTGGATACCATAGCGGCGAGTCAGCAAATATATAGCAGTAGAGCGGTATAACCTAGGCAACTGTTTTTAAGCCTTAAACCGTGCTCTAATTTATGTAATTATAATATAGTTTGACTTAAAATATAAACCAATAAACGTAAACATAAAATCTAAAGCTACGGGTTTTACTTCAAAACCCGTAGCTTGCGTGGCATGTAATATAAATATACTTATCACGTGATACACGACAATACGAGCCACCTTCACGATCGCGTTCAACTATCGAATAGAAAAGCAGCGGAAAAGTCGCTCTTCAAGAGAAAGGGAATGCTGTTGCGCCAAGGATGAAAGGCAGAGATTTCGTGGTGTGGTGGCGGCGCCGAACCTGCGACAACGTTATGAGGCGTCAGGGGTCGCGGCCGCTTGGCCACAAAACATGAGACACGGTGCACGTCTCATCGTCTCCTCATCGACGCCCCTCCAAACTCGAGATGCTAGAGCTGTCGCCGGATTTGGTTGAATTACGAGGATGATTACAGTACGAGTTCGGTACTCGAAATGCCGAGATATGCTCATTACTCTGGCCGAGATGGCTTGTTTATGGGATATTGTAGGTATTTCTTGTCTATTGCTGGCGACCGGTATCAATCATGCTGCCTTGCCAGTACGGGTCTGTACGGGTTGCCCGGCCTTTGGTTCACGTCCAGTACGGCGCTTGGAAGCCCCTGAGGTCGAGGCCAAGGTCGAGGTCGAGCGCGGTGGCTTGGTACCACCATGCAACCCACTTCCATGGGTCCGCTTCAGAGCTCACAGAGCCCATGGAGGCCATAGAGCCCCCTGACAGCTCGACTATGCAACTGCAATACAGCTACCACACAGCCACCATACTTTGCTATACCTATTTTGATACCCACGAACCTTCCATGGCCCTGCAAACGTCAGACCCTCGTCTCAGAAGCTTATTCTTCCCCACAGCCTCGTGTCGCAGCTGTCGCTGCTCACGCAATGTGAAGTCTCATACCTGACCGCGTTTCCACCTCCAAGGCTTGGCTTCCTCTCAACCGTACCATTGCATGACTATGATTTCCCTCACCTTGCCCAAGGGTTCTTGTTCTTGCGGTGCTGCCGTTGTCTAAACAACTTCTTTCTTGTTTCTCTTCTCGCCATGTTTAATTCTTTCCTGCTCGTCGGGCCTGGAAACTAATCGTCAGTCGCTGGCACTGCGAACCCTTCTTTTCTGGGCTGGCCCATCTACATTCAATTCCTATTTTTAATACTTTTATTTTTTCTCTATTGCTCTGCTGGTACAGGCAGATTATCGATACACTCGTTCCGGAAGACCTGCCGCGTTGCCTCCATACCTCACAACTTTACTCGACAAGACGGCCATCACATGGAATCATGTTGCTGCCACGCCTAATCACCACCGCGGCGCTGCTCGCAGCCAGCGTCTCGGGCCTGTCGGCCACAGACATCCCGCAAAGCATGACGGACGATATTGCGTCTCGAAGCAAGACCGAAAACCTGGCGGACATAGTCCTTGAATACGTCAAGAACCTCGATCTCCTCCCAAATAACACCAACATTCTCTATCGCCGCAGATCCTCGCCCTCTCCTGCCGCCAATAATCCCGCCGCAGCAGTGGCAACCATCAACCGCCGCGCCGACACCCCATCAGACCTCCTCAATAAGTACATCTCCACCATCCCCGATGACGGCCGCGATCTCCTCTACCGCCGCGCGGACACCCCTCTCGCCCCAGCCAACTGGAATGCCTCCACAATGGCCGCTTGTACCACTGCCCTCGTCATGCTCAGAGGCCTCGCCAACTCCCCCTCCGGCATGGCAATGTGCTACAACCTCCCCTTCCTCGACAACTCCACCGGCGTCTTCCAAGCCGACCTACGACTCTTCTCAATCGGCCCCGCAACCGGCGCCTTCGCCGGCATCGCACCCGCCGATGTTAGCATCGACGTTCGCTTTGTGGGCGCGCAGGTCCAGCCCGTCCCCGTCACCGACCTAGTAGCTAGCCCCAGTGTCGCAGCGCGCGGGCTGCCGCTGTCATGGCCGCCGTCGAAGAGGGGATTTTTCGCCAAGCGCGCGGATCAGGCGCCGACGCTGTCGCAGAGCTTTGCGTTTGTGGGACAGATAAACCCGGAGCTGCAAGACGCAAAACTTAACTCGTAAGTCCGCCCCGAAACCCTGCGAGCCAATTGAGCTAACGCGTCTTCTCCTAGATCTGCACTCCAAGCCATCCTCATCCCGCTCGTCACCCTATCCGTTGCCAACCCCGCCGCAAACACCTCCCTCTCCTCCCTCGAAGCGACCTTCGTCATAGGCCTCTTTAGCGATCAACCCCATACCATGGCTACGATCTCGGCTGTCGGTGTTATCGCTGACGTTGCCTTCGTACTGCCTGGCACCAAGATTCTGATCTTCCCCATCGGAGCCATCATTACGGGCGCCTGGGCTGTCATGTTTATTGGGGTTATAGCGTGGGGAACCGTCGGCAGGATGGGATTCAGGGAGAATTATCGGAGGAGGCTGGCGAGGGCCGATAGAGGTGGGGAGAAGACTATTTAAGGGGCTAGCTGGGATGTGTGGGGTTGGGGGGTTAAGGCGTAGATGGGGCTCGGTGGACAGTTTCGTGCTTGGAAGCAAAGTCAGCCAATTAGAGATACGGTGCGGTAGTTTAGACATTCATTGTAAGGCTTTCTATAGCTCTTTATACTTCTTCTATGCCAGCTTGTTCAGCATCGCATGCATGCTCTCTACCTCATAATGCCACCCGCCAAAGTCTTAACCGTGCACACACCGCCGCCAACAGTAACCAGCTTCCCGAGCCCGGCCTTAGGCTCCTCGCCCTCCTTGCTAAGCTCCTTCACTGCGCCCGCATCAAACGCCGCCTCCAACTTATCCGTAGTCGTAAACCCAGGCTGAATCATCTCCCAAACCTTCTTCTTCGGGTTGAGAATCCCCTCTGGCTCCCCAGTCCATCCCTCAAACCACAGGCGATCTCCCGCCTTCGACCCCTCGGGCGGTGTCACCAGCTCCACCGGTCCGGCATGGTTATCCGCCTCACCCTCCTTCAGCCTCGGCGACGCCGCCAAAACCATTGCGGACGATTTGATTCCGCGCATCTTAACAGGCTTGAGGTTACACACAACCACCACATAGCGGCCCTGCATCTCCTCCAGAGGAACTAGCCCATTCAGGCCCGAGCACACCGTTCGGCACACAACCCCATCCACCTCCTCGGTATCATCCGTCCCAGGCTTATCGCCCATCGCGATCGTCGAGACGTACAGCGAGTCCGCTTCAGGGTGCTTAATCGCCTTCACAATATGTCCCACGCGGAGATCAATCAGCGATGGGCTCAGAGGGGCGGTAGGAGCAGGGGCCTTCTGTGGCTTAGGCGCCTTCTCCTTCTTCTCCTTCTTCTGGGTCTTTTGTCCGCCCTCTACGCCGGCAGCAGCGGCCTCCTTCGGCCCCTTCGCGTTTCCGCTGCGGTCGGGGAGTGTTGTCTGCGCGCCTCCTGCACCTGCGGCGGCGGCCGCAGCAGCAGCAGCCTTCTCCTTCTTGATCTTCTCCTTCTCAGCCTTAGCATCCACCGGCGGCTTCACGAAAAGCACTTCATCCTTATCCACCTTGACCTTATCCCCCTCCGCAATGGCGAGTCCAAACAGATCCGACCCCTGCACAAAGTCCATATGGCGGACCAAATTCGGGTGCCCCTCCTTCCCAGTGCGCTCCTCGGCGCTCCAGCTCGCGATGGCGGGGGAGAGAGCCTTATACAGCTCGACGTCCGCGACGGAGGGCAGGGCGCCCAGAAGCGTCGTGCGCGTGGCCAGGTGCGAGTTCAGCGTCGCCAGCAGCGCGGGGCGGGCGGCGGCGTCGGAGAGCCGCGAGATGGTCGTTTGCCATTGCGCGATCTCGGCGGATTGGGCGGGCGTGTAGGTTAGGGCGGTGAAGGTCGACATTTTGCGGGTGTTTGGGTGGAGGAGGGCACGGGTTGTGCGGTGTAGGAGGCGTGGGGTGTACAGTGTGGCGGTTGTGAGAAGGTGTTGATGGGAGTTGGGTGCGTGGTGGGGTGTGACGGGATGTTTTTGATGGCAGGCCAGGGCGAGGGGTAAAAATTGTGGTCGGTTAGTTGTGGGGAATTCGTGTCACGTGCTGGGTGCAAGTCCAGGAGCCCTTTCATCTTCGAAAGATGAGACATGTTTAACAAAGTAGTGTATATAATTGAGTTCTCATTGTTAAATAATACCTTAACTGTGGTATGGGATATATAGAAAGTTCCTGATATCGTCGACAATTCATCCCGCTCGTGATTCCCACCTCTTATAATCAGCCTTCCCAACCACTGATAGAAAACTCCCCCATAAAAGACGAAACAATGCCCAAAGCTACATCTTATAACCGCTTCCCGACCCCTTCCTAGACTCCAAAGAAGAAACTCCTTTAGCTTAATATTTTTAGTCTTACAAAGCCAGACCCGTGCCATCTCCCGTCCACCTGTACAACGAAAGCACTTCCCGTCTCCGAAGCTGCTGTTCCCCAATATCCTCCGGTAATCTACCGCGCACCTGCGCGAGCGCCGAGCGCATGACCTTGCGGAAATTCCTCTATAAAGATGTTAGTTGATGCTCGCAAGTTATATGGTAGCAGTCTGGAACGAACCTGGTATTCTGTGTTCAAAGTAACCACGCAAGCCTCGTGGGCTCTGACGATTGTCTCGCAGGCCTTGACCACGCTTGGGCTCGCTTCGCTTTGCAACTTGTCCGCAATGAGTAGGAGCAGGAAGCTTCCTTGGAGCAAGTAGACGCCGAAGAAGAAAGGCATGAATTCAAGTCCTGGATCGAATTCCAGGATGCTCTCTATCGCCTCGGCAGCCGACACGGCGTGGCCGGTAGCGTTAATAAAGCTCTGCGACGAGATCCAGAGATCATTGTCGTCGAGGAGCGAAATCGGATCCCACTTTCCGGTAAGGAGGATGTGGAGGACGTGCATGACATGTGTACCGTACGCAACCACGATGCGCGTCTGGATATCCGACTCAGTCGTCATGCGCGACGTCGTCGTATTGACCGAGTGCGGCGACGAAGTGTCATTCTGGCCCATAGCCATGCCATCAGCACCAGCGCCATTATTCGCGCTGGGGTTCTCGTCATTGACAGATAGGTGCCTCAACTCGAAGTCCTTCAAGCTGCGCCCGTAGGCCTCGAGCTGCTGCGTGATCTCGTTGGCGTAGTCGTCCCACTCTTGAGCCGAGCGGAATCCGACGCCGAATCTCGGGTGATTCTTGGCGTGGTTGAGATCTACGATCTCGCCGAGTATGGTCATTAGGGGCAAGAAATACCCGAATATACTATGGCCAGTACACTCAAAGTTAGGTCCTTTCCTTCTGATTCGGGCTGAGCCGTTCGGGGAGGTAATATGAAGGCTAGAATCACCGGAATAGAACTCCCCACTCTGCCACAATGTATCATCCATTGGCTGCAGCAGACGATCGCATTCAACATCCAGAAGAAACAGTGGCTTGTTGTAGCACAGTGACAAGTGTCGGTCGACTGTGTAAACGAGCCACCAGATTCTCCGGCGCTCTTCACGCTCCTCCTCCGTGATGCTACCCGGTGAGCCAGTGGGAGGATGTGGGGTCTCCAAATCATCCTCTGCTTCACCATCGGCGTCCACATCGTTGTCAGGTTGCGGTATGGAGCTCGGTGGTAGCTCACGACCGAGTTTCAGTTCGCGAGCGAGCGACCAGGCTGCATTCCACCAGCGTAGGCTTGCGCCTTTGTACTCGCTAGCAGAAACGACAGTTGCTAGGTGGATATATGTCACAACATCATCCAGAGCGCCGGCAGCGCCAAACGCACCGCCTTCGCCAGTCATGGCTTCTTCACTGACAGTGCCAGGCATGGCTACCCCCAGTCCACCCAGCGCAACTCCGTTGATGACGGTTTCAGAGAAGTTGTTCGACGCCTCATCAGCTGGAGGGCCGTGGATTAGCGGCTTCAGAAGGCCGACAGTAAGCTCCAGGAGCTTCTGGCAAACTCGGCCTCTAGCCGAGGGCGGGATTGTCAAGAATGCAGCATCGCTAGTCTGTGCAGCTACCCAGAGCATACTCGCCAGGAGTGCTGGCGTGCACTGCCGCGGCTTTGTCTGGTGCAGGAATGACCGTCGACGGAAGACGTAGCCAAGTACATACGGCGACATTGGGTGCATCTGCGCCGACGACGAGCTGGCGAAGTAGAGGTCAAGCAGCTCGCATGCCAACGAGACGGGTATTATGCCAGCCAGGTGAGGGATGAGAGGCTGTAGGACTGGGTATCTCAGCTGTGTCTGCACATGATGGTGAGGTGTCATGTGATATTGGTTCATGGGCGACTCGATGGACGCCCAGCCAGGGGAAGCGACGGTGGGTGTCTCCATCGAGTACCCAGGCATCGGGCTGTCCCCTAGCCTAAATCCGGGGGATTGATTATTCGTTGGATAATGTGGGGGACTCTGGATGGCGTAGGGGAGATCTGGGTATCCAGGTAAAGAAGTCGACGAGTAAACTGATGTATTGCTGTTCATCAGATGGCCATTGACCGATCGACTATAGCCATGCATCGTGCCGTAGCCGTTGAGCCCTATTTCTGTTGGGCTGTCCATCTGTGACTGGCTCATGGCATCGTCGTGTCGGGTTGTCATTATTGGCTGGAGCTGGTGTGGTAAATCCCCGAGCTGTCCACTGTTCCGAGCGCGTCCATTGCCTTTCATCAGATGCGCGTTGTTGGCGTTCTGCGATCCTGCGACTTCGTTCGCCGTTCCCGAGTTTCGTCGATGCTCGTCGGATGATTCGTTGAGCGACGAGTTGTGTTCCATCCGGGACTCGATTGGCGACCTATCGCCCGACGATGCGGCCGTAGGAGATTTTTGGCCATCGCCTGACGCGGCGGCGGCCGCTGCTACTGCCGCCTGTTGCGCGAGGTCCTTCCTCGATGCCTTTCCGCGTTTCTTGCGCTCACGTATATATTCACAACCTAGGTTGAATTCTAAGGTACATCGTTAGCATCATCCCACTAATGACTGTTTAGGTGACATACCAACACAGTGCGCACATGGGTTTTGCCCATCGCACTTGGTTCTAAGCTGGTTGCACTGGTCGCAGGCCCTGCTGATTCTTCGTCGGACGGGGCCAGAAGCCTGAGATCCATTCATGCCAGAGCTGCGACCACCTAGCATCCCACCGGCTACCCCGTTGTATGGGTGTTGCCGATGCTTTGAATTGGGGTCCCTATTCGAATGAGAATTCTGATGTACATCGATCTGCCGTTGCAGTTGTTGAAGCGCATACTGTGAGCCATGCGCCAGGTTGTCCAAGCCGCCTCCGTGCATGTGGTTCGATGGGATGTGGCCAGTCGGTAACATGTTGTTGACTGGCATTGTGTGGTAACTCGAATAGCGATGGAGAGGGTTGGAAAGCATTTTGGTTGGTGAGTTTTCGAGAAATGCCTACTCCCAGGCTGGTCGGTAAGACAGGCTGGGGTGGGGAGACAATGATAGTATGATAGACAGACACTGGTTATCTCAGTGGAGGATGCTCGGCGAGCTTCAACCGGGCGTATGAGTCTGTTGTAGAGGAGTGAAACGAAGTGATGAGATACAGAGGATAAGAGGGTCAGAAAGGTGGTGTCCAGCCCATCTATATCTCAACGTGCATCTCTCCGCGATCTGGGGAAGGTTGTAGCGTCGGGGACCCCAAAGCGGCAACGAATCTATTTTGTTTGTACTCCGAAGAATGGAAACGAGCAGCAGATTGAAGTGAGACTAGGGAGCGAGGGCGTGCCACACTATGCCAGGGACAGGGCAGCTAGCATGGCGGGGTTGAGCGTTAGAGAGTTAGTCGACGTCTGCTTCCTGGATGTACAGTGTAGTACATCTACCAGGGAGCGGGATGCCTGCTCAGGGATATATTGCTATCGAGGGCGGGGATGTGTGAGCAAAGTAGAGCACGTCCTTAAGAATGGATGGTGACCGTTGCGCATGAATTATCGGGCATATACGCCTTGTGCTATAATAGCAATAATAAAGAGCGGTCCACGAGACGACAGGGTCCCTGAGGTGTGGGAAGTGAGAGTGGATGGATGGATGGAAGGATGGATGATGGGCAGACGGATATGAGGCTTGGATGTCAGAACACTTTGAGTGGACTGAGAAGGCGAGGAGGTTGGCTGATCACGATCAAGGATGCGCTGGGAAGCCAGGCAATATGATTTGCTCGTAGAGTAGATGATGGGGGGGGGAAGGAAGAGAAAATGAGGAGAGAGATGGGGAGGGGAGGGGGGAGGGGGGTCAGAGTGAAGACGACGAGACAAGTGGACAAGTGGACATAATCACACTATTGTAGGCCCATCCATGCTCATCCTCGACAGCGGGGCGAGGGGGCGAGGGGAGGCGAGTTGGAGAATAGCACTGTAATAGTACAGAAATGCGCTGAACAGTGGCTTGTATGGTTTGTGTATGTGTGTGTGGAGGCCGTTGGGGTGAGTCTTCCGTAGAATTTTCCATGGCGGGGAGTTGAGCGGGGAGACGCACTAGAGTAGCTAAGGGTCGTATTTTGTACACACGCATAGCATTCCACGCAATCTGCAGTACAAAATAGATGTAAAGGTACATCCACCCCCTCGGCCACTTTTTTGCGTTCTATTGTGGAGAGCGACTAAAGCGAGTCGCATACGCTGTGCTTCTTTTGGCCTAGTTCAATTGATAGGCTGGCATTTCACCAGAGGCTAACAAGGATCACGGTATCCTGCCCACCGCGATCTCGCTCGGCCATGGTGGATCCGAAAGCGGCATCATTCATACCGATGCGCAGCAGCTGTGTTGTGTTGTTGTGTTGCGGTGTATTAAGTAGCGAGGAGCTGCAATGCTATGCTCCGTTATGCTTGTGCGATGCTGTGCTGTACTGCATACTCCTGCAGCCACATCATGGAGGCAGGGGGAAAACCTCCGTCCTGGCCAATGTAAAAAGGCCGTCTTCATTGCCGTCATACTCTGGGGTATGAGTGTGCTGATCATGGAAGCCTTCCATGGCAACTAAGATGCGGCTTGCCAAGGACTGTGAAGAGAGAAGACCGGGTCAACCTGGTGTTGGAATGTGGGAAAGAACTCGTACCGCCCTTCTCCCTGTCGCCGGCGACCTCGACAGCCGTATGTCAGGGCAATGCATCTACGCATCGGGGTGCCGTCTGCGGCAGCATCTGGCGATGGCGTTCGGCTACGTCCTAGTAACGTAGCAGCCCGTCCCCCGCTCAGCAGGCATTGAAGCTGATACTAACCAAGGGGAGACAATGGCCTTCTCGGCGCGCATCAGCTCTCCACATTTTGTGACGGTTTCTTGTCCTGCGTTTCGCGTGAGTACAGTACCGTGCTCTGCAATATGTGGCGTACCCTGTGCCGCACTGTTTCCAAGGCGCTGTCGCCGGCGCGACGCCCTCTACCCGCCAGCCACATGTTAGATTGCAAGCTGCCGCCAGTGGCAAGAACAAGCCCCAAGTCTTTGGTCTGTTCGCCGGGGAGGCTGCCCATCATGGCTGATCCAGCACCTAACTTCGACCCTTCCACTACCCTTCTTCTGCAATCCCAAAGCGGTGTCTAAGGCCCGACTTTGTAGCCAATCAACACCAATAGTGGGTAGCGGGTACCAGTCAGCTCAGTCTGACCATTTCATGCCACTCCAGATCACGGTATAAGGTGGCTGACATGTTATCCATCGGAATAATTCTAGCGAATCGAATTTGTCCCTTTTTATTCCTTTTTCCTCACTGGCATAATGTAGAAACCCTCAGACCTCCATCAGATTTATGCCGGTAGCATATGTGCCCCCAATTGTTGTGAGGAATAATGAAAGCGGTTGGTGGCTTGCAGGTGCCAGCCATGGTCGTGGTTACTTCGCGTCGCGCTACAGAAGTCGCTCCCGACTAGCAATACTTACTAGTAGGCAGTAGACCATGCCCTACTGATCGCGACTCGGCCTCCCCTAAATTGACAAATGGACAAGGGAACTACAGTTATCCGATGCTACTTACAGTGGAGTGACTTTCGCCTCTCCAGAAGCACTACTGTATGGTTAGCTCTGGCTTCTCCATGTTCTAGATGGAATGTGGCAGCTCCTATTCTGGCTCGATCTGCTCGTAGAGTACTCTACCTTGATCAAAATTGAGAACTCACGGGACTTCTCCACTGACTATCTTTACCCTGCCCAGCTGTTCCCCGCAGTCTTGTTCCAACCAGCACGTCGGTTCCCTGCGTGCGTCTTGGGGACATGCTCATCACGTTGCGCGTGTCTTACCATCACAGAAGCAGCGGGAGACATGTCTACGCGATCATGAACTTGAGCCACTCCAGACCCTGTCAGCCTGTATTCTCCGCTCCGCCAACCCGCCCTCAATACGTCGATGAGGGGTGCAATTAGATTGAGGCGTCCCAACTGGGAGAGGTTGGTCCATGTTCCTCCTCACTTTTGCGACCAAGACCACGCCGAATGGAGGGAGGGATCGCCCGAAACAGACCAGTCGCGCGCAGTTCGCAGACTCCCGAATCTGGTATACATGCTTCTAAAGGCCGCCGCTATGTGTAGTCGCCCTCGATCGCGTTCCTGGCAACCACCAACTCGACGCCCCCAACTTTGCAAACGGTCCGATGCCTAATATACACCTACTTGCAGGCCTGGTATGGCGTGCGCTCATTCGCCCTCTCGTCTCAACCCATGGATGGCGGCGCGGTCGCAATCACGACTGTGGAGCGCAGTGGACAAGCCTCTGCCGAGTAAGAAGCCCTAAGCAATCTATGAAGCTCCCCCCCAGTATGGTGAGGGTGTGTGAGGGGCGACGTGAAGCCCCGTCCCAACCGCGAATCATATCCCCTTCATTGCGAGGTGGCTGGCACAACCTGGTCGTTGTATACGAGTAGTCTGAGATCGGACGGAGGGGGTTGTTGTGGTGCAGGGGGTGGGGATAAATGGCAATTTATCCGGACGCACAGTCCCCGAACAGAAGCCTTCCATGGAAGGATTCCATGTTCCATACCAGCGTCCCGCCCAGACCCTTCGTCATGTGTGCCACGCGAATGGTCTCAGCCATCGCTCGTCGCCCACGCCATCACACTTTATCCCCGTTTACACGGCCGACGACGAGGAGCTAGCAGGTGCGCTAGAACGAGTCAACCAGGAAGTCGACCCAGGACTCATGACGCTGCCAATTTTTCTGGAGAGCCATCCTCGAGTATCCTCGGTTCCAACCACTGACAGAATATAGCCTCTCTGCAGCAATACCCCAGTGTCAAATAGAGCAACCCACAGAGGTTGTCCACCATCATGCACTCTCCCCGCGACTCCCCACGAAACCAAACCCCGTAACCCTGTCTTACCCCAGTTGCCGAACCCCGATCACCGCGCCCATCACCACCGCTAACTAACCGACTATGTCTGTCCGCCGTCTTTGGCCACGGCGTTCGCCGTCCAAAACACCGCACCAGCCAACGCGGTCTCACGCCAGGCAGCGCCACCTAACAACCTCACCGACACATCCCCGGCCCGAGAATCCCGCATGTCCACGCCGCCAGCCCCTCTCCGGATGCGCCGTGCGACAAACGCCGATGCGCTGACCAATGGGGGTGGCGGTGAGGTGTGCTTAATTTGGGGCTGTGATGCGTCGGCAGCAGGGGCTGGTTGGGGGTGGAGGAGCGCGGGATGGGGTGGAGGGTGATGGGGGTGACGGATGGGGATCAAAGTGATGGGCTTGGGATGAGAGGGCATGTTGACGGGGTACGGGGATTATGGATTGGTTGTTTTGAAGGTTGCATTTTTCGGATTGACCGGCCAATCCTTATTTAATCCTGCGTAATGGAAGCGATGCCTTTCACCTGGCACCGCGGTGACTTCGCATGACTCGCTTCGTGGTTGCTTTTGGTGGCCGCGACCGGATCAACAGACCGATGGAATACGTTTTGTTCCATACCGTCCATCACATCCTGTCTCGGCCAAGAACGAAGGATTGTTCTTCTTCTAGACGTCAAAATGTACAACAGAGATGATCGTCTTCATAGTATCCTGATTTATCGAAGCGAACATTCATACTGGTTCGTCTCTTGTCACATGACATATCTTTTCTACACTCCAACGAAGCAAGGGGCTTCAATGGCATAGTGAGAGACCCAGGTTTGTTCTCTTATTTCGTCATTTTTCTCGAGTCATGAAACAAAGAATGGAACATGACAACCAACCCTGGGATATGAAGTTCTTATACACCTCGTGGAAGTCACGTTTTCTACACCCACTCCATATGCCAAAGGTGTCCTTGAGGTGTGGCTCTCAATCGATAGCATTCCACCACACTATATGCCGAGGCACGCCGAAGCTCATGAACAACTGCCATTCAATAGCCTCATTCCGCAGCACTTCCTTTTATCCTTTAGTTCAAATGATGTCACTGTTAGCTTCTCCACCAAAGACCCTCACCGCACCATTGAAGAGGCGGCCATTCTTTTTGCGTCGGCAGTTCCACCAACCATCCAGTCCGGGTAAATTCCGGATAATTCAAATCCCGAGAGCTTAAACACCATATTTGCTATTTCGGGACATCAAACCAGACGTGTGGGCTTCTTACAAACAGCTTCAGTGTCGTTGTTTGAGCTTCAGATGGATTTATAAGCCTAGAGATTCACTTCTAAGCCATAAGGCAAAGGGTTTCCAGCCATGGCATTTGTCAATTGATGCTCGATCCACGCTTGGCTTGCGGTTCGGCCAGTTAAAGCCGCTGGGTCCACTGACGGTGACGTATTTTTACGGTGAGTTGCCCCTTGCTTGGTAATAAAAAATCTTCTACAGAGGATATAAGTTTATGGGGAACTGCTTCGTACGATTTCTTTGTTGCCAGGTTAAATTTGATAGAAATACCATCATCAGCCTACATACCATCTTGTTATACTCAAAATGTTACTCCCTAAGACTACCGACGCGTGGGTCACGAAAGGCACCACTGGGCTTGATAATCTGGTGTTTGAGAGTGGTCGTCCTCTTCCAGCCGTCGAAGATCACGATGTGATGGTTAAATTTCACGGTGCATCTCTAAATTATCGAGACATCTCTATCCTCACAGTAAGCATGGCCAACATTCTCCTAGTTAGCAAAGAAAGACGGTGATTAACAGATCGTAGGGCTCATATCCTTTCCCTATAAAGGACAGCATCGTTGCTGCATCCGATGGTGCTGGCGAAGTAGTCGCAGTCGGATCAAAAGTCAGCCTATTCAAAAGGGGCGACAAGGTTGTGACCCTCTTCAACCAAGGCCACCAAAGCGGCTCTATCAACTATGGATCTGTCGCAACTGGTTTAGGGGGTGCTTTGGACGGCACTTTAAGAGGCTATGGCGTGTTTCCCGAGCAGGGCTTGGTTGCGATGCCTTCTAACTTAAACTATCTCGAGGGTGCCACTCTAGTTGTAGCAGGTCTGACGGCCTGGAACGCTCTTTATGGCCTTGCTCCTGTTAAAGCAGGCGATTACGTCTTGACACAGGGCACTGGTGGAGTGTCTCTCTTCGCTGTTCAGTTCGCAAAGGCAGCAGGAGCAAAGGTTATCGCCACGACGTCGTCAGCCGCCAAGGTAGAGATCTTGAAGAAGCTGGGAGCGGATCATGTGATTAACTATAAGGAGACGCCAAACTGGGGCGAGAAGGCTAAGGAGCTGACTCCAGGGGGCGTGGGTGTGAAACACGTGATTGAGGTCGGAGGACCTGGTACTATTGCGCAGAGTCTCAAGGCTGTACAATTTGATGGCATCATTTCCATTATTGGGTTTGTGGCAGCTGCTACTAAGGAGCAGCCTACATTCCTGGACGCTCTAATGAATGTTTGTACAGTCCGGGGTCTGCTAGTGGGCAGCAAGGACATGTTCGAGGACATGGTCAGTACATGTGGCTGCATTTACTAAATTGGGACGTAAGCTAACTATCACTTTCAGAACCGAGCTATTGTGGCCAACAATATCAAGCCATATATCGATTCCAAGGTATTCTCATTTAAGGAGGCTAGAGAGTACGTCCCCCAGTCACTCCATCTTAGGAAGATCTCTAACAATGATCCAGGGCAATTCAATACATGGCTGATGGGAAGCATGTCGGAAAAGTCTGCATCAAGATTGAATAAGTCAGCCATGAAGCCAATGTAATATTATCACTACCTTGATCCCTTCCTATTTCTGCCCGACCGCTATCCGTTACCTCGTGGTCGTGGAGCTGATCCATGCCCATATGTGAAATCTCCGATGCACGTCGCCGTATCGAACGTTCGATGCAGACAGTACCATTCCCAATACCGTCTCTCACCACACCCTCTTGGGCACTTAAGTGCAATCTCGGGGAATAAGTGATCTGCTCCGGCAAAAGTAATCTACGATGCGCCATCCGCATCCCCATCAAGCAGTATCCCGTAGCCCCTCCTTCCTGCAGTCCACCACGCAATACGTCGCCCCGCTCATCGACGAAGCGTCCTCCTAGACCCTCCCTTTCCTTCCTCCCCGCACTTCTAGCGGCCTTCCCCAGATCGCAGGCATTACCCGACGAGCTAGAAGTCTGGGGAGCATCCCTAGACCGCTCTTTGACACCACCCATCACCGGCGCCATGCCCAATTCTGACACACCCCCTTCCCGTTCTAGAAGACGTCTAGGACAGGGTTGGAAGCACGTCCGCATTGCCCCTCATGCCCCTCCCACGTGCACGGTCTAAGCGCGGCTCATTTACCCATTTACCCATCCGCTCACCAATTGCTTCTAGCGTGGAAGACTCAGCGAGGACGGATATGCGGGATAGATGGCGTCCATGGTGGCGCTGTGCGGGCTGCTTCATGTAGAGGTGCAGGGTGGGGGATGGCGGGGGTGCGGGCCGGCAGTGGGAGGGATCGCCGTGGTCGAAGTGAAACGCCAAGGATGGCAAGTTGATGGAGGTAATCTGTAGGGTATCAGGTGGACTTTGGGGGGCGACTCAATATCGAGGTCACGATAGGCTGGGCCAGGTCGAATATAATGTGTTATTGTATGACGTGGTGGGATGCGATGCAGGGTGGCTTGGTGGTTTTCGTTGTGGAAGACAAATCATTATGCCATGACGATGGACCGTCAAGCTTCCGGAGATTTTCGAGTGCATTGATGGGTGCCCTTCTACCTCGCCGTGTCTAGTAAAGTTATAATTGAGGCTACTACCAGGTCTTTGCATAAGGTCTTAGCCTCTGTAGCGCTGTCCAACACGACCGCTAGTACAAGCACAGTATGGATCTGAAATCCCAATCCGTAACCCACAAGTACGTGGATCCCATCTATCTCGTACGGCCGCTCAGCATCTAACACCTCACAATAGTCCTTGGATATTCCCTTTCATGACAATCAAGGAATGCTGTTGTCATCTATAACTTTGTCGATCGTCTTGGTTGGATACGGGCCGTCGGCCCCCCTTATTATCCTCAAGGGAGAATGGCGATCAGCACTCTTTTCTAGAATTTCCAGGCCAGCTCCATGTCGACACTTCTACGTGTGACCACAAATTCAGTGTCTGGCATCGAGAATTCAGCTCTTACGCCTTGTGCGCTGGTGGAATGCCGAGCTTGGCTGCATAGAATAGATGATAGCCTGTGCCATCTAGAGAAAAGTCCCGGGGGAGTCGGGAAAGTGGGAACTAAACGTAGGTTCTCGAGGCAGATGCCTCGAGTTTTTTAAACCCAACTTTTGCATTCAAAGGGAGGCCAGCTTCCGCTATTTCTCTTCTTATTTCCTCTTTCAGTTGCATCTACAACCTACCATCTATCACTCTTTATTTTCACCGCCCTGAACCGCTACTATCTATATCTACAATAGATTGCAAGCATGAAATTCTCCGCCACTCTCGCTGCCCTGGCAGCCACATCCGTCTCCGCGCACACCATCTTCCAGGAGGTGTCCGTCGACGGCGCCGCGCAAGGTCTACTTTTCGGAGTCCGCGCCCCTGATTCCAACTACCCGGTGCAGGATGTCCTGAGCGCAGACCTCACCTGTAACACGGGCCTCCACAGCCCGGTCTCCAGCGATGTTATCACCATCCCAGCTGGAGCAAAGGTCGGCACCTTATGGCAGCATCTCATCGGCGGGCCCCAGGGTGAAAATGACCCTGACAACCCCATTGCTGCCAGCCACCAGGGACCTGCGCAGGTGTATCTCGCAAAGGTAGGTCATTCGGAGACTCATAATGCTTCAATGCTGATTCAGGCGTAGGTGGACAATGCGTCCACTGCCGATGGAAAAGGCCTCTCATGGACCAAGGTCGCGCTCGAGGGCCTCAACAACGGTGTTTGGGGAGTAGACACCATGGTCTCCGGAGGAGGGTGGTGGTACTTCACCCTCCCCTCCTGCATTGCCCCTGGTGACTACCTCATGCGTGCTGAGCTTATCGGTATGTTTCTCTCAAATTCAAAATCTTTGATCGGCCATACTAACACAAATAGCCCTTCACTCCGCCTACAGCGCCGGCGGCGCGCAGTTTTACATGTCCTGCGCAAACATCCGCGTCACTGGCAGCGGATCCACAGAGCTCTCTGGCGGCGTCAGCCTTCCAGGCGCCTACTCGTCTGGCGACCCGTAAGTCTCTCTTTCTCTAGCCCTCTGCCTCCCAAGTCCCTCATGCCCTGCTCTGCGTCCAAATACCGTTTTCGAGTATGACCCAGACCGTCTGCTGACCCTACCCAGTGGAATTACCATCAACATATACGGCGCGTCTGGCAACCCAGACAATGACAACAAGCCTTACGTCGCGCCCGGCCCTGATGTCTTCACTTGCTAGATCATGGTGCCGTTGACTCTAGAGCGACCAGTACTAGCTGATTGAGTAATGGCTGCGAGGAGATAGTGTTTTCTATAAATTGAGGAAAATGAGACGTTGCGACGCCGCTCGGTGACGGCGAGAAGAGACGGAAAGGTTGGGGTGAGGAGACTCGATGGAAGTTGTTATTCTTGCATATAGTAGTTCACTTACTGTATATACATTACCAAATACTAGCTGTTATAACCACAGCTATTTGACTCGTACCGTCTTCCCAAAATCTCACTGGTTCAAGCTGATGGCTAACTTGAGGCATCATTCCTGGCGCTTTCAGACCTCACATGCTGGGAATTCTGTCGTTGTTTTGATAATTTCAACATATGACTAAGTCGATGTTCTTGTGATGTTAAACACAGGTATTGTTGGTATACAGTTGTTCCGTAACCCGTTCGTAGATCTTGGTCTCCTACCAATTCTGCGCCCCAACCTCTTATGTCCGCCTTCTAATATCCAACATGTTATATACACTCCATATTTCACATATATTCGTTATGGCGATGGTCGCGTTCCTCCAGCCCCATCTGTATTGCCTCCTATGCCGGTAAATGCAAGTATTTTCCCTACAGTCCCCCCTGGTTTCGGTATCGGGCATTCTCTCTTCTCTCTCGTCCCAACAATCTCCTCTAGATCCTCTCCTCCCCCAATAGCTGCAATTGGCGTGCACGCTTTCCCCTCCTTGACCAAGCCGTCCGTAGCGACCTCAGGTGTGCACCTCTTCCTCCGCCTCCTCTTCCCATCCGGACATACTTCCCCCTCGGTGTAAGCCACCCGGGGCGCGGGACACGGCAGGATATGTGGTAATGTAACGACGGCAAAGCTGGCAAGGAGGGTCGTGACGAATATCGAAGAGGTCATCCGCGAGCGCGGGTGTAGATGGGGCGGCATTATGGGCGTGCCGGCGACGGCGGAGGCGCGAGAATTCAGTCCGTGGAGAAAGGCATCCAGCTGCTGGAGGGTTTAGCATTGGTCGCTGGGACAAGCGAGGCTCTTACACTAATAACCGGCTTTGTCTGTATCAGGGAGGAATTGACAGAGGTGAGCGATTGTCGAATTGGGTCGCAATGGTACGAATGGAGGGGTGTCTATAAATTTCTCCACATGGAGATGGTCTGAGGTTAGATCCGGCTAGCGTAATCACAAGCTAGCACCCCGGCATCCATTATCGCGAATGTCGTGGGCTGGGAACTTTTAGATCGACGTATCACACAGCATCCAGGAACCGAATTGGCGCACGACAGGAACGAATCTATTGGGTTTACGCATCTCTTTACTTTGCCATAATATCAGAAATTATACGGAAACCTAGCAATATTGCTATTTAGCGCCTTATTCGATCCTGTCGCACCCAGTAAGCATCGATAGAGGGCCCAGATTTTGAATCTGTGGGCTATCCTACTCCAACTTCAGCACCTCAACGTCTGGCTGTGTTGCAGCACTGAAGTAGACACGCGCTTCAAAGTTTCCAGATAGGAGGCGCGACCTGCGCGTTCCAAACCCCAGACACAATACAAGATGAGCGACTTGGATAAGTGAGCTTTGCCCCAGCTTTGGCGCATCAAAGTCGAAACTAACCAGAGGACTAGGGCTATTGCACAGCTGCGGGAATGTCGGCCAATACCAGAAGCACAGGTTAGGGAGTTATGTTATAAGGCACGAGAGCTGTTGGTAGAGGAGGGTAATGTTGTAACAGTCACAGCACCTGTCACGGTATGCCATTCGCGACACCATTTCCTTGACCACGCCAGCTGACAAAAATAGATATGTGGCGATATCCACGGCCAATTTCACGATCTTATGGAGCTCTTCCGAGTTGGTGGTGATGTTCCGGATACAAACTACCTCTTTATGGGCGACTTCGTCGACCGTGGTTTCTACAGTCTCGAGTCATTCCTGCTCCTCCTCTGCCTCAAAGTCCGTTACCCAGACCGCATGACGCTGATCCGTGGAAACCACGAGTCGCGCCAGATCACAACCGTTTATGGCTTTTACGATGAATGCCTGCGAAAATACGGCTCCGCGAACGTGTGGCGCTACTGCTGCGACGTCTTCGACTACCTTGCTCTGGGTGCGATTGTCCTCAACGCCTCAGCTACCTTGCAGCCCAACGACAAGATCCCTATCCGCCCGCAAGCCCCAGAAATAACCAACACCGAAGATTACGATGAGGCAGACATCGAGATCGAGGTCCTCAACTCGGAGGGCGGAATTCTCCACCGCTTCCCCCGTAAGGGCAGCAAACGAAACGATGTCCTTGTGCGCACTCCTCCCGCCTCTACCACCCCAACGAAGACTGGCCCTCCCGGCTCCGGCGCCTCGGCCCACAGCAACGGCACGTCCGGTAGCAATTCGAGCGCCGTATTCTGCGTGCATGGCGGGCTCAGCCCCCTCGCCGAAACGCTCGACAAGATCCGCCTGATCGACCGCAAACAGGAGGTCCCGCACGAGGGATCCATGTGCGACCTGTTGTGGTCCGATCCGGAGGACATCCAGGGCTGGGGTCTCTCGCCGCGCGGGGCCGGCTTCCTCTTCGGCGCCAGCACGGTGCAGAACTTCAACCACGCGAATAACATCTCGATGATTGCGCGCGCGCATCAGCTTGTTATGGAGGGCTTTAAGGAGATGTTCGACAACACCATCGTCACGGTCTGGTCCGCGCCGAACTACTGTTACCGCTGCGGGAATGTGGCGGCAATTATGGAGCTCGGTGAGGATGGGGGCGGGGGAGACGGCGTGTTGGCGAGGAGCAACGGCGAGGTTGGCCGCAGCGCCGCTCTGCAGCAAGGCGACCTGGATGAGAACGCCGTGAGCCTCAATCCGGGACCGGCGAGGCGGTACAGGGTATTCCAAGCCGCCCCCCAGGACAGTCGGGGAATGCCAGCCAAGGCCCCGGTCGCGGACTATTTCCTTTAGGGGCGTATGCTGCATGGAATCATTCTATATGAAGATTGGGAGTTGCATGAAATCGTTTTATATGAAAAGGGTGGAATCTGGTTTGCGACGAGGGGTTGTTGTGTGGTGTGCTTATGAGCCTTCATGAATTTTACGGGCCGGGCCTAGCCGATATTCACGGCCCGGGCGGGGGGGCTCTGGCTGATTACTTCATGTAGCACATAAGTTGCATGGGGTCGTTCTATATGAAGAGAGGGGATCTGGTTTAGGATGAGGAGTTGTGCGGTGGTGTGCTTATGAACCTTGATGAATTTTACGGGCATGGGGCTAGTGGATATTCACGGCGCAGGCGGGATATGGGTAAGAAATGCATACATACTATGATACCAAAACGATTGTTCTACTTAAATCAAACTCCAACTTGCAGACCGTTCTACCATGACCCCCCTGACCCCCCTGACCCCCTTCCTCGCAATATGCTGCATAATCACACTCTAGAATCCCCATCCTCACCTACAATCCGACAGAGATGCCTCTTGCAGTTTCCCCGCGCTGCCTCCTTTATATGTGTCTTTAGCCCATGGGCTTCTTCGCGCGGCAAAGGCGTCAAGAGTAGCTGTAGCGCGGTTCGCGCGGCAGAGGCGTCAAGGGTAGCTATAGCGGTTCGGGTTACACGCCAGCTTAGCTAACTGTCGGGTTTGCTGGCGTACTCCCCTCTCCAGTCATGATCCCATAGATGGCATGCATTGCCATGTTTGCTTGTGCAGACCGTCCCTACATCCGCAGCGCCGATACACGCGTAGGCTTGTTCGTGAAGCTACTAGTCCTCTTCATGGGCTATACGTAAGGTCGATTGGCGTTGGGCTATCTGTAAGATCAACCCGTGTTGGATTCTCCGTAAGGTCGATCACCGTCGAGGTATCTGTAAGATCGATCACTGTTCGGCCTGCTTTTGCCTTCGCCGCATTTGCCATCTCAGCCATTGTAGCTCCGATCATGGCTATTTCAGCATGCATGGCGGCTATTGCAGCTATACTGGCTGCTATTGAAGCTTCGTAGACGGCTGCCCGGGCTATTCCTATCTGACGTTGCCGCTCTACCGCTCGTATAATCTCCATTATGACCCTCTCCGAATCCCAAGTATGATGGATAGCGACACAGTATTTGTCACATAAGGCTTTGAGCCCGGCCGCGCTTCTCTGTCGATACATATATCTGCTAGCGAGCCAGAAAAGAACCTCGACTCCATCGGGGACCTCTTCGGGATCGCTATTGTTCACCGGCAGCCCCATCGCTTCTTCATATTCTGTTGCTGCATTGTTGTTGCTCATTAATTCCTGATACGCCGTCTCATATAATCTCGCAATTTCCTCCCTTATCCGCGCCGGGCTCCATTCGGGGCTAATAATAATACCAAGACCTTCGCACATATGCCGTTGCTCGAGCTCGCTATTCTGCGAGACAGCAGCGATCATGCGCTCCGCGCGAGCTCGCGCTGCTGTTTCGGCTTGGGCTACACCTGTCTGGGTGTTAGCTCTCTCTACCTCATGTGTGGATTGGTAATGTTGTACCTTCTTCACCTTTAAATTCTCATCAAGCAATCTTTTCCTATCCCATGAAGGGTCGACACAGATTCCGAGACGCTCTAGTCGGCTCTCTAGTGCCCCAGTACTCATAAATGGTGGGGTCTCAGCAATCATATATTGTGGAATCCCAGCTGTCATATCTGGTGGAGTCACCATACTGAAATGATATGGACTACTGAAATCATACCGGGTTCTAGTACCGGTATTTTGCGAAGTTCCTGTACCGATATTTTGTGAAGTTCCAGTGCCGATATTTTGCGAAGTTCCAGTACCGTTATTTTGCGGAGTCCCAGTACTCTGCTGTTGTGTTACCACAGGATCCAGATCAGCTTCCGTGCCTGCTCCCCCGCGCAGCCCCAGCCGCTCAAGCCCGCCAAAAGCACCCGGCACAAACTCCGGTGCGTTTCCCCTAAGGGGCACCTGTCTTACAGGCGGCTGGTTCTGAGTCTGCTCAAATTCGAAGTGGGGTGCAAACTCCCGAATCTCAGCAGTCATAGGGGACAAAAATACTCCACCCGGTCGAGTTGTCCTTCCAGGAGGCGTGAGTGGCCTTCCCGTTGCTTGGCCCGGAGACCTAGATAAGAAAATTCGTGCAGCTTTGGCGCGGTGTTCATCCCCAAAAGCATCGTCCTCCGCCATCCTCTTCTCAGGGGGGGTTGTGGTGTTTGGATCAAAGTCTCGGCCCCCGACGCCGAACCAAAACGCTGCCTGGCCGTCAAGCTCGAGGATGGCGAATGAGGGGAGGGGCCCGGCAATCGCGCCTGGCTTTACCTGCACACCATTGACGACGATGGTTCGCTCCCAGGGATCGTTGTTGATGAGAAAGTAGCGGTACCATCTATCGTGGTCCTTCTGGCGCTCGGAATCATAGTCCCGGCCTTCGAATCCGCCTACTGCACCCCATATGTCTCCCTTCGTGTCATATTCGAACTCGTCCTGCAGAAAACTTGGGGGAGGATCATCGTCATCCGAATCGCCACCTAGTTGACTTGGCCCGTGGTTGTGTTTGCTTCCACCTGTTGGAGTATCCACAGGCGGATCGTATGTCCTCTTTCTGTTTTGAGGGACCTTGGTGCGATCTCGATAAACTGTATTCAAACGTCGCGTTGGTCTGAAAGTGTGCGGTGATGGAGGTTCAGTAGTGCCAGGTGGAGGATTTACAGGGATGCGACGTATATCAACGCCGAAGGGTCGGTCAAAGCCATCGAGGTGGCTGTCTTTCAATTCGTCTGGATAGAAGTAAGGCGGCAGACGAAATGTATGCCCAGGGATCCCATCCCAGAGCTTGAGTTCTGGACGGCCAATGTCATATCGTTCTGGCAGGACGGTAGACTGAAGAGCCTGCATTATATCAGCTTATTGCTTCTAATGATGGTACAAGTGCACTAAAATTCCTTCTAGCAACTATCATGGCTATAGACTTACCGGGACCGGGAAATATCGCGTGTCCAGTGTGGATACGTCTGTAAATGGCGGCCTAATGAACCTCACTACGGACCCATTCACGCCCTTCAGCTTCGGAATCCAAAGGCTGTTCTCGACCGGGTCAAGGCCGCCATCGACAACGGAAAGCGGTTCGTATAAGATGAGTGGCGCCGATTCGAACTGGTAATCATCCAGTTTCTCAAGATTGTCCGGGTCAATGGTAAATGGAAACACCTCTCGAGGGCAGCTGCCCTCCCCAATCATGCCAATTGTTTTAAGCAAAGAATCGTCGTTTTCGCCCATGAACCAGAGGATATTGGCAACCCACCACGACGTGCTGAGTTCCAGCGGCAGGGAATTGATGCGGTCATAATCCGCATCCATCTCTTTATCTGTGCCTCTTTGGGGAGCGAGCGGAGAACGGATATCTGGGTGAGGGACTAGTAGTGGTCGAATATTCCTATTTTTGAATAATATTAAGAGGCTACTGAAGTCATAGGAAGCTTCTCCAGGACTAGGGGCAGGCCCGAGACTAGGAGGCGGCGGCGGCGGCCTTTCCCCAAATTGAAACTCGACCTCTCGCCTCCAATCGTCGTACTTCTCGTCCAGTGCATAAGGATCCTTTTTCAGCGCCTCGTCGATAAACGTAGTAATGTCATATTTGCCACCAGCATGCCTCGGAGCTATGTGTTTGTACACCGGGTCGCCCGCCGAATTCCGCTTTCGAAAGTACTCCCTGATATTTCCAAATTGAGGGAGCTCTCCAACATCCGTGCCCCTTCTATCATCGGCTTCGCCCTGATCTACATTGCGGTCGGCAAATGGATCGTCGTCGCGCACCAATGTTTCCCTTGGACGGCCCCAAGGATCGACCTCGTACTGATGGTGGTCATCTTCGTCGGGTAGGTCGGGCGCTTTCTCCGGATAGTTGCTACTGTCGTAAAACGGGGGCCTAGGACCAAGCACTGCCACACTCCCATGCAATTGGATTGCCTCCAGTCGTGCGTTTAGATCAAAAATTCGATTATTGGGCGTCGTCGCAAATCGCGGGTCAATAACACCCCTCATATCGTCTGGCTCGAAGTTTTCCGGCGCATGACTCGCCATCTAAACGGTATAAGAATCAGCTTGTTCACCTACTAGGTCACCCAATGGTCGATCTAGACAATGCACCTTCATATCCGTAGACTTACCTTGTAAATATAGAGGTTATAATATGATTAAGATCCTTTCGTATCTCCTCCGAGTCCAAGTCGCAATAATCGATATTCTCTGCTCGTCACCAAGACATTATCAAGGGTTTTTGGAAGCCATTTCGCAGACAAAGGAGGGTTTCCTACGCTCCTCGTCGCCGGAAGCGTAAGCCCTCGGCGGCGCCATTCATCCCATTCAGCAATTTCGAACAAAGGCACATTCGCATCCGGAAAGCCTTTGTCCCACAAAAACATCGGAGGCGGTATTCAACTTTCTTTCATTTCATTTCACATCATTGTTTTCGCATCGTACAGTTATCTCCCACTTCATCTAACATTTGGAAGGGGTTGGCGATGCAATCGCGGCCGGAGAAACAGACAAAGACTCGTGTGGAATGCAAAAATAACGCCACAAATTGTCGTACATGGGAAAAAAGACAGAACCAGAAAATCTCACGGGGTATCATCGAATGCGGCACAAAATAAAGGTAACGAAAAGGGCATCAACGTCCCATACCGGAGTACCGGTCCATAACGTCGAAAACGACGTGGTTGCTCACTTCGCAATCCGTGCCACATTGTGGTGAACACCCGAGGTCGGTTCGGACATCGGATGGGAGAGCGTCGGTTGCCATCGCGGTAATCATGTCGGTGGCATATATGCAGCTATTCGTCCCAATGGTCTGGGCACTCGGCGTACTTCTAGGGGGTCCAATAACGTATGGTGGAGCTTGGAACGAAGGCCCAGGGCGTACTGGAAGTTGAATTTGACGAGGTTGAGTCTGCTGGTATGCAGTCATGGAAGGGTTGTAGAGGGCTTTGGACGGGTCGTAGAGAGCGTGTAGTTGCTGGAGGTAGCGGTATTGGTTTGGATCAATCTGGGCCTGCACTTGGAAGTCAAAGGCCTTTCTTTGTTCCTCATGAGTCGCCATAGGGCCCAACATATTAATTGGTCCGAGCAGGCCTCCAGGTTGTAGCTGTTGAAGTGGCGCTTGTTGCTCTCTCGGATTTGAAGTGCAACTATTTCCTCCACAACACTGATTGGTGTAGCTATACGAAGATACCGGTGTGCACGGGTCGGATTCGCCGCTTAGTTTCTGAAGCCCTTGGTATTGCATATCATCCGGCGATGCTGCCCATCCCGCTTGTAATGTATTCAGACCCAGACCCGAGTTCTCGAGCTGTTCTGCTCCCTGGTCCTCCACGCTCTCCGGCGACGGCATCCACGTCGCCTGTGTCGCAGCTGGACTTGCAACCATATCGATATTTTGTTCGCCGGGCATCGTAGACGCCGGCCTCGTCTCTGGCGGCGACCCTTGCGTCTCCGTACACTTCCATCTGCGAATGTTGAGAAGCATCTCTAGGGCTTGTGCATCGTCGCTTTTCGGTGTATTAGTCGCCGACCACTGCTGGCTGGCATCGTCATCGCTCGCATCGTCAAGGTTCACGCCATGTTGGGCAAGCAGCAGACGCAGACGCTGGTTCTGTTCGGTTACTTTGCGGTTCTCTTCGATGACTTTGCGCGCCGCGCCCTGGATCTCGGAGCTGGCTTCGACGCCCGTGAGTTCGCACTGCCGGAGCCGGCCTTCGAGTTCCTGGAGGTACTCCTTCCTGCGCGCTCGGGACCGCCTTTGGTTGTCGCGGATGCGAGCCAGATTGGCCTTGTCCTACGGTGCGGTGTTAGTGGGCTTGCTCGTGGATTCTGCCCGGCATTCGTCAAGTTCAGGCTAGTGTGCAGTAAGTAGCTTACGCTGTCAGGCATGTTGCTTGCTTGTCGTATGGCAATATCTGGCGTAGAACTTTCCAATATTAAAGAGATCTTCAGTCCAGCCTTGCTCATAGCCAACCTTCGCAGTCGAGGACAAGCAGTCCATATAAGGGCCAGGCCGGAAGGACAAAAGAGGCAAGACCCCAGTTTACCATCCTCCGCAAAGAACAGCCTTTCTTACAAAGTCGGCGCTTGTGCTCGAATCTAGCCCTCAGAAGGAATTATCGGTGTACGAGGAAAAGACGAGTCGGGTTCTCTCGATCGGCGACCCGAAGCTGGGATTCCCCTTCAGTAATCCACAGGGCCTCGTCTGGCTTGGTCGGTCTCGCCCCCCACACAAAACCCGACTTACTCAGCGCACCCCACGCAAAAAAAGCTTAATTGGCAAGGCTACGGAAACCAATCTCCCAGTACCGGGCCCCAAAATACCACCAAGTTTCCCACTCTCCACAGTTTTCGCGCGCGTCGCACCGCTGGCGTCCGTCTAAGAACCCCAGAGATCGGCCCTAGGGTATGTAGAAGACTAACTAACGCAGCTTGCGACCGTTTTTTTAGGCGTCGCCGAGCAGTAAATTAGGTCGTTTGGGGCGGCCTGGGAAGAAAGGGGGTAATTCACGCACCTTCGGGCTGAGGAGAATCAGGGGGCGCTCGACCCCGATGACGTGACGAGGCTCCCGGTCGGCCGTATCAGGGTGGATTTGCTCACTAATAGCGTTGTAGTGCCCCCCACGCCACCCCCACTGCGCCGATAATCCCAATTCCATAATAATATCATGCGACAAATAACTGTCTCGGGCCTCGTGCAGGTACGCCGCAGTTCAGCACAGCAAGGGTACGTTGGGACGGTGAGAACGGTTGGTATGGTTGTTGTGAATTTTACTAAATCTATGGATGGTAATCCTGTGTCTCTCTCTGGCCCAATAAAGATGAACGCTCCACCTCCGCCTCCTATAACTCCAAGTGATCAATCACTATAAATATGATAATGCCGCACGTAAATAAAAGGGACGCCGGATGCCCAAAACCACTAATGCCACGCTCTCCTATGCAATAAATACCGCTCACTAAGTCGCTCTCTCGTGCAAGGGGCAAGGGCAAGATTCGATCCAATTCTAACGATCATCGCAAAATCTCTCGCCCCTCGTTGCCCAATTCATAAGCCGCGTCACCCGCAAATGGAGCTTCAACAGACGTTCGGGCGCCGCCGATAGTTCGAGTTCCGCGCGATGATGGCAGCGTACTCTTTCCGGTAGGCATCCTCATCCATCACATCATCGTCTGCTTCCATCACGTCGTCTACTTCTAGAGCATCGTCGACCTCGATGGCCGATCCGCCATCTTTTTCCACAGACTTCACTTCGAGCCCCTTGGGCGGTTTTTCCGTGGCCTGTTCTAATAACTTTTGCGCCGGCTTTTGTGCTGGCTTTTCCGGTTTCTCAAACATCTTTTCTGCTTCCCTCCTGATCTGAATTTGCTTTAAAGTCCGTGGCAGCTGGGGTTCCGGCTTCAATGTAGCGGTGGCAGTGGAGGCAGAAGCTCCATCTTTATCACCCGCTCTGACATTGTCAGCTCTCCCGTTCGTCGTTTCGCTCGGGTCCTTGTCCGTACCGACGTCCGCTCCCTTCCCTTCTGCCATTTCCTCTCCAGCCCTATCCCACACCTCCTGCAGTCGTGATTTGATTCCTTCAATCTCCGAAGTGCATTGTCCATCACGCAGGAACTGGTGGGCTGCATGCTCACACATGCTCTGGCACCACTCAAGTCCAGTATCCAGCTCGTCGAATATACTCGAGCCCAACGCAGACTGCCTTGAAGATGCTCCAGGCCCGGCTTGCCCAGCACGTCTCACGCCTGGTGCACCTGGGCCTGCACGAAGGGCTCTGTTGGATGACAATTCCCTCATCGGCCCCATGCGACGTGTTGATACAAACTTCAACGCCGGCAATGGCACCCCCTCGTCATCCTCGTCACCGGGCGATGCAGAAGCCATCAGCATATTCGGGCTACTGGTAGGACCATTTGTAATAGCCCCCGCAGCAGCCGCTGGGGTATTATCCACCTCCAACTCCGCCTCCGGCTCGTCGCCCAGTGCCTCCAGGTCAGCCATCATGCGCATGCTCGCCATCCTCGCGGCCATCTTGCCCTTGCGCATGGAATTGCGGGAGGCGCTGATGTGCTTGACGAGCGTCTCGAAGTCGCTCTGCACAGCTGAGTCGTAGTAGACGATTATCATGGAGCGGGTTCGGTGCTTCGGCTTCCCAGTTTCGGCGGAGGCTAGAGACTCGGTCTTGCGCTTGCGGAGAACGGGTGGGGTGAGCGCTGGGAGACCCTTTGCGAAGGCCCCGCGGAGGCGATTAGATGTGTTGCGTTGGGGGGATCGTGGGGACTTGTCGACCTTCGGTGGTGATATCGCCTTGCCGTTGGCGGGAAGGGTGATTGTGGGGAATGGAGCGTCATTATTTGTATTGGGGGTATCTGTAGTAGAATTCATGGGGATTTCGATATCCTCCGGTATGGCGTCGTTATCGTCCTTCGGTCGTAGGGACTCAGAAGAACCCTTATTCCGTAACGAGCGTGTCGAAGGTCTGCTGTTCTCGGCCTCGGCCAGTTCGCCCTGCCGTCTTGCTATCTTGCCATTGAGGTCATCGAGAAGAACCTGCCAGTCGGGTATCGACTTGACAATTTGGTTAAGCGGATCCATGCTGAATATCACTATGGATCTCTCGCCTTGCTATCGTATTTGTTGAGGGGGGACAAAGAGTCCCGTTGATGTCTTCGGGTCGAAGGAGTTTGTTGTGCTGTAACGTGATTCGAGTGTCCGGCTTGTTGCAGGAGGCACGCCCTTACGAAGAGGCCATATCTCTCAGAGGCGCATGGACGTCAGGTAGAAGAAGCGAGGTGGTGATTTGAAACTGACGATATGGAGTATGAAGTTTGTGTTGGCCGTTAGGGAAGTTGAGGTTCGGTTGTACAGAGAGGTGCTACTGTCTCTCACCCTGTCGGAATGATCGCTGCTTGGAGTGGAGGTCCGCCCTGTCCGGTGCTTGGCAGGCTTCGGGGTTTGTCGCTTGCCACGAACAATAATATCCGACTGTATGAAGGGCAATCTCGCAATCTCCCAACAGACCCCACTCAACGCTGATTCTCGAAGGTGTTTAGAAGGAAGCGACGATGAGAGTGGAGGAGGAGGAGGAGGAGGAGGAGGAGGCAGAGATTGAGTTTCTGTATAGATCGTAATCGTAGTCGGGAGTTTGTCGCACTCGGGGGAAGGGGGGGTTGCGAGGGGTTATGTATGACTTGAAAGTATGTGTATGTATGTACTCTGCAGTACTTCACAGGGAATCATAAGGGAGAGTCAAGGTATGTCACCGGTACGAACAGAAGAGAGATATGGGTGTAATGGGCCAACCACAAATACCTCTGGTTAGCCAGGAAAGGGAGGATGTTTGAGGTGGAGAGGGAGGGGATCTGCGATGATGTTTCTCCATAGAGCACTATAGTATACATATTAATTGCCTGCTATACCTCATATACCTGCTATTTTCTGCCCTACGTCGCCATGCTGCCATGCGTGCGGAGTATCTATCATATGTATGATGTACGAGTATGTACGAGTATGCAACGAATATGTATGTCTGTGTCTGTAACTCCCCCCCCCCCATTTAGCCACGATGTCTACTCCACACTCAAGCTGTATGCTGTATTCTATTCTCTTCCCCCTCGAACTGTGATCTACCGGACAAGCCAGACGGGCAATATATGAAGCTTACTGTGGTATAGAGTATTTTTGAGTATATTATAAACGGTGACATGGCAGACAAATGCCTGCTTCCTTTGTCTCTCGAGGTAACTGGTACAGTAAGAAGCCGCGTTGAGTGGGCCAGCAGTCTTCCACCTCTAGTACGTATTGTGTACTATAGCTTGCTTAATTGAAGACCATCGCAACGGCAGTGAGCCCTTCTAGTAGGTGCGCCTTGCCACGCTGCACACGAGCGACTCTGGTCTCATGGGCCTCATGGGCACTCAGCGTAGCATTGCACATATTACACACTGGCATTGGCCGTGTATGCTGTACATCACGGCCACGAGCGGTATTCTCACTTGATTCCAAAAGCCCTCATGCAATTCCAACGCCGTCGAAGAACACGTATTCGTCCAACCTCGCTCGCTCCATAGTGCCCAATGAACTGCCTTTGACTTCGAACGGCATCGGCAAACTCGAAACACAAGAAGCAAGCAGATTAACTTGGCCAGAGACTCAAGTGTGCAGATGATGCAGATGATGTACATCACATCTCCACCACGCGAAGAGCTACTGGAGGACTGAGCCATCCACACGAGGTTCCGAACCTAGCACGCCCCGTTGCGAATCCTAACAGCACATGTTGCCAGACACGATATCTCTGTGCCATCCGCGTGCATATCTAACGAAGACATCCCAGTTCCAGCGGCTAAGGCGCACGCATAAATAGAGTGTTTTAATGGCACCAACGCTTTTCTCGTCGCACAAGGCCTCGGGGTGCCCGCCGTCAATTTATCTCCCTGTCGCACAGCAGCGCCGAGACCTCCTCCTTTCTCCAACCCTACCTCCATGGTCAAGGTACTTGCTACGCCGTAGAATTGTGCCGCTTTGCGCCCACACGGTACGTGAGTGTACTCGAATACTTTGTTTGCCATGCAGCATGGCGGGCGCTGCAGAACGAGGTTCACAGCCAGCGAAGGCCCCAAGCCAACTTGTGGCCGAGTTGACGAGTCAGGACTCTACATTTGAGGAGAGGGCATCACGACTGCATATGTAAGTACAGGGCCTCACTCTCTCGCGCAACTCCACACCAATGCGCGCCATTCCGCCCCCATCATGCTCCTCCAAATACCCATACACCGCCTCTCACTCTCCCCGGCGCTGAAGAATCCGCGTGCAACATCAGCGCAGAAGCGAGTCGCCAATCTTTCCTCTATTCAAAATGCAATGAGGAGGTGCTGGCCTTCCATCAGGACCCTGAAAGGCCCTTTCTCCACGCCTCAACTCGCACATCCACGGCGAAAGAGCGGTACAACCAACCACAGACACGTCTGCCAGTGTTCCATCCCGCGTCAGCGACGTCCCGTGCCACTGCTCGAGTGTCGAAGCTCGTGCGGACCGGTTGCGGAAAGGATGTGTCTCGCTTGAGTGATTTTATTAGCCTAATCCGGTCGGACTACATAATGCACAGATGGTTTGTACTGTACATTATGCGAGCTACTGTCGTCATGCCAGTGGCTCCAAATCAGACTCGTAGCGTAACATTCAAAATCCCTATTGATCAAGCTGTGCAGTTGAATGGTCCTTGTGGGGGACTCAATGGTCTGGAAGAGCAAGTTGTATAAGCAGGCGCCCAGCTGCTCTATTTTGGTCTGGGCGCTTTAGCTGCCAATTCTACCTCCTCAGCCTCATGGTCTCAGATATTGTTTCTCTGGTGCAAGACTAGGCCATTCTTTGCCAGTCGTCCTTCTCCCGTGAGCATTTTGTATCCCCTAACCCCTGACTCTCATATGTGCATCGCTGTCCCACCTCAGCTGTCTATAAGCTCGCGACTCGCGAGGGTTTCCCTAATCCACTTCACCTCCTGTCAGCTCCCCCTTTCCAATCTTCGTGCAAAGTCAAGGTCCTCACGGGTTCAGCTCCTCCCTCTTCCACTCCCCCTCCCCGCCCTCCCTCTCCACAAACGTATATATCCACCTCTTCGAATTCCCAATGTCTGTAAGGTCCACACACTCCACCTCCGCCGGCCTCACAACCACAACCCTAAAATTCCTCTTCGCCTCCTCCTCATCCACCT
>JPKE01002843.1:0-30745 GCA_000750995.1 Pseudogymnoascus sp. VKM F-4520 (FW-2644) | reverse complement strand
GTGATGACGGATTTACCTGCTATTGTGCCGAATCTGGCTCGCAATGCGGCGTTTAATGAAAGCGCTATTAGCGAACATGGGGGGAGTGTTAAGACCGACGTGCTGGACTGGTCTTCTATGGGTCCGGGTCCGGGATATGATCTCGTGATCGCAGCGGATCCGCTGTACGAGCCTGAGCATCCGATATGGCTTGCGCAGGCCATCGATGGGCGATTGGGCCGTGGAGAGGGAGCGAGGGCGGTGGTTGGGTTTCCGTTGAGGGATGAGACGACGAAGGAGTTTGGGGAGGTGTTGAGGGTGGAGTTGAAGGGGAGGGGGTTTGAGCTTGTGAAGGAGGGGGATGAGGAGGGGTTTGATGACTGGGAAGTTAATGGGGAGAGGGCGAGGGTGCATTGTTGGTGGGGGGTTTGGGCGAGGAAAGGAGCGGGGGCTACGGAAGGGATTTAGTTGGTGTGGACTGGGAGGGTGGGGGTTGGATTTGATGATATACGGAATAGGTCATAGATCATAGACTATAGACATAGACGGCACAAGAATGGTTGGCTGCATATGAGAAATCTGCGATTTATTTGCTAGTCATCTTTATATTATACATCTCTGACCCGATGACTGAAAAGACCTAAACCATCGCAACAGAGCCCAGCAATTGCTAAACTATCACAAACGGCACGGGCACCAAAACCCTGACATCTGCTACTCTACAACAACCAGTCCAGGACTCCAATCAGCTATTCGGAGGCGCATCTGGCGGCAGTGGCACATTAGGCCTTGGAGTTGGAAGAGCATCCTTTGGATTGAAACCAGAAAGGCTTTTGTCCGGAGGCGCATCCGGCGGCAGCGGCACATGCGGTCTTGGAGTTGGAAGAGCATCCTCGGTGTTGAAACTAGAAAGGCTTTGGTTCGGAGGCGCATCCGGGGGCAACGGAACATTCGGTCTTGGAGTTGGAAGAGCATCTTCTGGGCTGAAGCTGGAAAGGCATTCGTATGGCGGTGTCGGCACATACGGCCTTGGAGGTGGAATAGCACCCTCCACTTTCAAACCAGGAAGACGATACCTCGGAGGCACACCAGGCGGTGTCGGCACATTCGGTCTTGGAGGCATTGGACCTGCATCCTCCGGTTTCGAACCGGGAGGGAAAATGTTGGCAACTAACTCCTTAACATAATCCATGTCGGCATTCTTCTTGATCACGATGTTGTACTCCGGCTGTATCCAAACCTTGTTCTGAGGGGCCTCTGGTTCAGGAACAGTCATGATCTCGGTATTTCCTATCTGTTTTGCGTATGGATGGCTGACTGTACCGAAGGTTGGGGGTATGGGGTATGGTTTGCCTGGGGAACTGAGGTCGAGCTTCGAATGAGTACTGGCATTTGCACTGGCCCACTGTGCGGAAGTGGCCTCGCAGGCGGAGCAATGGTTTTGGGAGGTTAGTTGAGACATCTTGGGCAGAACAGAATTTTGTGTTGCAGCAGAGTCTGTGACTGTCTTTGCTGTTTGAGGTGGTGGATGTAGACGAAGGATATAAAACACGTAGAGGAGGATAAATTATAGTTTATATGCTTGGCCTCGAAGGCGAATGAGCGAAATGGTTATGAGACCATCCACTGGTTCTTTTGCAGTATTACTGTAACTGAATCCTAGACAACTATTGGATTCAGTGGTGTCTACATGGCCGATATTCACATTTCGCAACAAGTAAATGAGGAGAAGTTTATCCAAAATAGATTCATCACCTATTCTGGACATATTTGAAAACATACAGAGGTAAAAGGAACGCAAAATAACACCTAGCCTGTTTGATGTTCAACGCCAAAAGTCATCGCAATAATTGAATATAAAACACGTTCCCAGCATTGCGTAATCCACTCACTTTTTCAAACTCCGTGCCCGACTCTCACAGAAAATAAGAGAAAGAAGCCTACACCAGCTTCAAGGTTTTGAAACAGTAGCATTTTCACCGTCCGAATCCGGAACCTCAAAGTAACACTCGAAATTTTGATGACCAGCGCAGCAAGTCCCTTCTGGTGCGTAACCGTCTTCAAACACTCCGGAGTTGTTACACTGAATGCCATCGGAGACATCGTTATGCTCAATCGAGTTTTGGGTAAGAAATGGGCCAGCCATCTCTGTTTCCAGATTCTTGCTCACGGCCTCCATGGCTCCTAGAGAAGATTTGGCATCACAAGGCCAGTTATCCTGTGGACCGTGTTCCTCGGGGTTATTTTTTGAGAAGGTATTTTCGAAATGGTCAATACCACCACTTCCAATCATAGACCCATCGTAATTGAAGTTACACCACTGAGGGTTTTGATACTCAAGATCTGGGAACAATTTGAGAAGTTCCTCCAATGTGGCGGCCTCTTCAATATTGTCCAATTCCATGGGTTGAGCTTCGGAAAGCGGCTCTTGGTTAGTGATAGGGGTGCCCGCTACCGTTTCTTCAACTGCAGTATGGGTCGTCTTCTCAGCAATTGAACCTTCTGCACTCCTTTCCTGGTCGCCGCGTTGATCTGGGATATTCAACACGGAACGTATCGACTCACGAGAGTTTTCATTCCCAAGGGTGGTAGAATTAGTTTCACTTGACAACGTGAGAGCCTGATCGAAAGTATCCTGATCGAAACCGTTCGTCCCACTAGAATGGTGCAAGTCGGTTCCAAATCCCAACTGAGGCTGTTCAGTAAGTACTGATCTCTGAGCAAAAGGGTCGGGTATGGTTGACTGTCCTCTGTGCTCAAGTCCGTCATGGGTTACCTCTGGTGATGGTGGTAGAAGAACCGGAAACTGGGGATTTTCAATTGTTAGCGGGGATATATCTTGACCACTTTGAATCCCTGAATAGGCAAAAGGATGCAGAAAATCTTGAGGAGCAATCCGTGGGGTCAAAGGGGGTTGCAAGAGGGTCATAATGCTGATATCAGGGCGTGACGGTTGGTTTGTGTCCATTCTCAGAAGAGCTGGGTCAATATTCTCATAGCCCGTAGCTGGCATAACAGGCTGCTGGCGTTCTTGGGTCAGAATTTGCTGAGGGTGTGAATAGAATGCCTGGTTAAGGCTATGGCCTGGCCGAGGTTGGTATGAGACAAGTCCTGCTTGTGATGAGCTGCCATAGTTCCGCTGGCCAAGATTACCAGGAGCCTGTTGGTAGTCCAGGAAACTATTTTGAGGTTGTTTCGGTACTCTCTGTTGCCTTCCAAAGGTAGGATCATGGCCCCAATTTTGCTGATGGAACTGGCCAGGTGGAGTTGGTTGCATGGTTGAATTCGGGAAATATCCAGTATATTCCTGGAAATCCCGCTGTCCAAAGCGCTGTTGTATCATCGGGTGCTGCAGTTGACCATCTTGGGATATGTGTGGATAATGGAAACCCATACCATGCTGTTGTGATGGCTGAAGGAGTTCTGGACGAGGACGGCGCTGGAGATCACGTAGTTGTGCCTGAGATGATGCCTCAGATGGTATCCCCTGTGGGTATCCAGAATTCAACAAAGACGTTCCCAAATCCCGTTGCACTCCATGATATGCGACTTGATTGCCCTCTCTGTTAATGTACTCATATCCGTGACCGCGATGAGACAATCGTGAACTTGTGTCGGAGGAACGATGAGAGTTGTGCTGAGGGCCATGAGCTTTGGATTTTTTGTACGAGTCCGATGGAGGCAGCTGGAAAATGAGTGGCCCTGCCGTGCCATTGCCTGGAGCGGCTTGGCTTGTGCTTGCACCGGCAGACGAAGCCCCATAATGGTGGCCGTAGTTTGAGTTGTCCCAGGCAGTTGGGCTGTAGGACAGTCAGACACCATACTTAACACATATTTGGGGTGACCAACCGTGATTTTACCTCCATCCCAAACCTGGCCATGATGTAGTAAATATCATCAAGGCTGATTCCATTCTCGTTTGCAGTTTCAAAAATCTTTTCAGGGGATACTCCCTCCTCAGCGAGGCGGAGGACGGGCTCAACGAGAGGATTTTCACGAGTATAGCCAGAGAATCTAGTATTATCACGTTAATTGATGACCTCGTCGAAGAACGATCACATTACTTGCCTGTTTTGAAGCTTCCTATACTTCGTTATGGCAAACTCAATGCACCTGGCCAGTGGCTTGATATGCAGGGGCCATGTATGAGTTGGGAAATGGTGCATAACATCAGCCACGACCTGGCCATTATAAACGCCTGCGTCATGGCGACCAAGGACGAATCCTATCTTCCCAGGGGTGTCCTCCCAGTACCTCTCCTGGCAGTACCTATCAGATGGACTGTCAGTATTCATTAACCTGGGGATAAGAATGTGCACCGCTGAGGAACAGGAACGAGAGCCTACTCTTCCTGTTTCATAAACCCAGTTCTGCAGTACTTGATACTGCTTGCTCCTCTGACATGTCTTGCGTTCTTGAATATCTCACAGAATTTCTCGTATATCTCTTCGTCTTTCAGCCCTTGTTTGACCATCGTAATCACCCAAAGGATCTCCTCCATCGACCACTTCTGAGTTCCAACCATCTTTGATAACAATAGCGAAACTGCCTGGTGGTTTGGCCCCCTTGTGTAATTCTTTCAATATCTTCGTTGAACAGAATAGAACCAGACTGTGACACCTTTAAACGGAAAATGCGCTGAAGAAAGCGCTTTCAAGAAGAAAAAAATAAAAGTGCCAAAGGATGTCACGACCCAGCGTGAATCTGTAACGATAATGAATGAAGAACTATGTGACTGTTGAAATCAGAATGCGCCCGTGGTAGTGGTCGTGATGTGAATGGTCTACAAGATCAGCTTGAATGATGGGGCCAGCCCGAATGGATGAATACGCTCGTGAAGAATAGAAGTTGTATGTATTAGATAGGTTGAGGCGTATGTTTGAAAGAAGGAGAGGAAGCAACAACAAAAGTGTAGATATATAACGGAGGTCAGCAGGTGGGTGAATCACCTGTGCCGATGCGGCTTTGGCGACCCTTGCCGGTTCATGGCGGCGGCGGTATAGAGCGGAGTGTACGTCGACTACCAACGCATTGCTCGGCCGAAGCCCTTTCTCACAGGGAGTTGAAGAAACGCTCATACTAGAAATAACGACATATGACTGAGCTTCACAGAAGTGTGATATATCATGACATATGCTGACAGAGTAGTAGAGGATAAGAAATAAACATCCATCCTTACCCATGCCTCTTCAACCCCTTTCTATCCAACAACGTGGCGAGCCCCTTCTTCCACATCTTGTCCCAAGTGTAACGAAGTACGCCCATAACAACCGTTTCCAGAGCCATATTAAGGTTCAAAGTGCAACGGAGATGGAAAGTAATTGAAAAACGGTTATAAGGGAAGATTGAAGGAACAGGACGTGAGAGTGGCGTTGCAGCCAAAACGTGGAAAACAATCATAAGAAATTGGAAAGAAAAAATCCACGCCACGAAAGGGGGAACCTTCGTCAAACTCCCACGGGGGCAGTTGCTCATTTGTGCCCATATTCCTAGATGCTGGCATAATTCAAGGGAGGAGACGGGAGGAGACGGTGGCTACAGAGAGCCAGGCGAAACATGCAGCAAAAATAGCACTTCAACCAACCGTCCTTCTCCGACCATCCCTCTCCATTTTGCGCCATTTCACCCCTTTTGCCAATGTTCTGCACCAGCCATCATAGTATATATGCCACTGCATATGAAGAATAGTCACATACGACCATAGACTCGAGAGAATTGGGCATCCCGTCCGCTCTGCCATACACAAGCTTGCGTATCCTCTGGATAATAGTCTCAATCGTGCCAATAGGCATAGCGCAGAATCAGGGCCCCTTGCCGCCTAAAGGGTGAGGTGAAGGGTGAGCGAGGGTGAGCTGGGTGAGCCGGGCGGTGAGCAGGGCGAGTGGGGTGAGCAGGGTGAGTGAGGTGGAGCAACATTCTCGTGTTAGTTTGGCGTCACCTTCGCGTCATTTTCGTATTAACACCAAAGTTTAGGCGTAGTAGATTACGTACCATTAGGTAGGGTATGGCGAGATGTTATTACGTGTAACATCACGTGATATGAGATTAGTTTAGTAGACTCAGTGTTTTAGGTTTTAGGTTTTAAGGATTAGTACGAAGGATGAGTTGAGAAACGCGAAAGAAGAGGGAGGAGTAGATATAAAGTTAGTAGCATTTTAAGTCTGCCATTCTTCTAATTAAGCTAACATCTACCCTTGATTTAACAGGCTAATCATAATTTCGATGGCGGCTACAGGGACAACCCCTCAGTTCAGTATTGAATCTAATGACGTAATTACAGTTTAGCATTGTTAAGAATCCCTACCGTAGACTGAGCAATAATAAACTGAGCAATAATTTATCAATCTTGCCTCTTCGGATACCAGCCGTCAAGATCCTCACTTCTAGTACAGGCAGTCATCTAGTAGCCTGAGATGCCATCTCCAGAAAGTGTCAGGGGAGACAGGCTCTTCTCGTTCAAACAATATGTCTGCGTCGTCACCGGTGGGGGAACTGGTATTGGACTCATGTACAGCCTAGCTTAGCAGTAACCCCTCGTTCCGTACTACTTCTAAAATCAAGCAGGGCAGCCCAAGCACTCATCGCTAACGGCGCACGAGTCTACATTGTAGGCAGCAACCGCGAGGCGCTCGTACAGACAGCTGAGAGCCTCCGGGCCTCCCAAGGCGGGTCAATTATACCGTCCGTCCTCCATTCAATGTCCCTAGTCCAACAGAATACTGACGTGGCCTAGCATTGTCTGCGACGTAACTAACAAAGAGGATCTAATGCACCTCGTGGGCCAGATCGAGAAACGCGAGCGCTATGGCGTCAACCTGGTAGTCGCTGCGGCGGGGTCCGAAGGCGTGCGCGGCACAGCGCCTGATATGGACGCTAAGGAGCTGCAGCAGGTGCTGTTCGCCGAAGATCAGACGAAATGGATTTCGACGTTTAACACTAATGTGACCGCCATGTACTTCACAGTATGTCTTAATCCTCGTCGTCCCGCTACCTCTCAAACTGATGCCGTTAGACGGTCGCCTTCCTGCCCCTGCTCCAAAAGTGTACCGGCGACGGGGACGCTCAACCCTCTGTTATTGTCGTTGCCTCCATGTCAGGCCTCCAATCCCGCCTAAGTGGCTACTTCTCCTACAGTGCTTCCAAAGCCGCTACCGTCCATCTATCCAAGATGATGGCGTACGAGTTCAAGGACTTCAATGTGCGTGTCAACTGTATTGCGCCTGGCTACTTCCCGTCCAATGGTAAGGAAGAGGGTACTACCGATAAGGGTAGGCCGTTAGAGGAACAAACTCAGTTAGAGCCCGTTGGGGAAAAGGAAGGGACTGAGAGCGAAATAGCGCAGGCCGTGCTATTTCTTGCGAAAAATCGGTTTGTTACCGGCGAGGTCCTTAATATTGACAATGGGGAGTTCTTGCGCAAGCCTGTTAATTAAAACTATTCTATTCCGACCTAACTGCCTCAAGGAACTTGGATTTATATTTTTATGTTTTTGTTAAGAAATAATATCGCTATTTTAGGCCTGGCTATAAGCAGCATCAAGCTATATAGCCTCCTGGTAAGCCGAAAAATGCGCGAGCTGCCACCACTTCTATCATACGATCATCTTCTCTATCTGAAGAGCATCCGCAAATCAAAGATGAGTATGAAGAACAATGCCAAGACGAACAGACTTGGCCGGAATGTCCCTATGGGCGTCCACTGTTGCAACGCATTGTCAAAAATGGACCTACTTTTAGGTAGTCGAGGTAGTCGGGGTGGTCGCGATCACAAAATAAGGATAAGGGCAGCAAGGCTCACCTACTAGGCCGAATGGCACCGATTTAACTATTATCCAGAGGATTGCTTGAGATCGGTGGATTAGTAGTTGGGTGGGTGACCACCAGCGAATACCCACTGTTGTATGTTTTTGCCATTTTTTTGCCATTTTTTATCTTGGATAAGATTATCATTTTGACCTTTTGCAGATAGTAGTCCTGCTATGATAGCGATGCTTCAGTTGGGCCAGGGGGATTGAGAATAACGGCGGACTCGGGGTGGTTGAAGCTCGGCCATCGGGCAATCTCATTTTTTCACGCACACCAACAGGCCTGTATTCAATAAGTATCACATCTCCCATCCTCCATTGTCACCTGCCTGGCCCAAGAAGAAAGTAGATCAGTAGTTCCAAATTCGTGTGACTCGAAGGTCTTGAGGAATACTCGACTTCGTCATTCTATATATACGTTCATAATCTTATACCACAGGCGTTGATCATAAGGCAAAAAAAATAACCAACACCGCGCTTCCCACCATAATTCAAAAACATATAAACCAACACATAAACACACGCCCGCTTGCCGAGAACATATAATAACACCCCCCCATGAGTTTCAACCCCGTTCTGCCTCCACCCCAAAAGCAAAACTCCCATTTAACCCTCCTCTCTAAATCGAACCATTACTCCACCGCCCCAAAGAACCTACTCGCCTCCTCAATCTTCGTATCCCCATTCGCAAAGTCCCAACCAATAATAATCGGCGTCTGGCTACAGCAGATAATCCTCCTCGCATCAAACTGCAACTTAAACACCCGCGCCATGTTCGCCCCTCCGTTCGCAGGCGGCGCAGCCGCAGCCTGCTGACCTTGAGCTATACCCTGCACCTGCGCGTGCATTAGTGCCTGGGCCTGGACCTGGGCTTGCGCGGTGGCTTGGGCTTGTGCAACTGCGTGGAGGGTAGCCTGTGCTTCAAGTGCCGTGGGCGACGCAGCGGAAGCGGCAATGCTCGAGGAGGCTTGAGGCTGCGAGGTTGGCGCTGCTGGTGCAGATTGGGTGTGTTGGACGGGGGATTCATTGATTGTTTGCGGGATGCTTGCCGAGGATTGCGGCTGTGCCGACCCTTCAGGAGCGTCCTGTGTTGGTGCGAAGGGTGTAGGCGCCATCCCATTGTGGGCATTGCTCGATGGGCCAGCAGCAGTCGCTACAGGGTTCTGGTTTTCCGTCAAAGGCGCACTCGTTGTCTGTTGCGGATGCAATGTCGCCGCATCCAGCCGTTGCATCGCATGATTTACGACCGCACGTAACTGGCTTCGCTTGGCTTCGACTGGCTCAGCCATGATGGCCGATCCTAGGCGGCTGTACCATATGAGTTGAGGGTTCTGATGGATGGCCTGGCGAAGAGCACTGGCGCCGAGGGGAACGACAAGGTCGATCAGCGCGTGGAAATAGGTGGCATTCGCTAGTGGAGCGCTTAGCTGAGGTGGGGGACGGCTTGCCGCGAAATCGGTGAGAGCCGATCGGGCTGCGTCGACTTGGCGGAAGGTATGCTTTGCTTTCCAAACACCTTCCTTATCTCGGCGCCAAATAATAATGCTTTCGTCATAAGATCCAGAAACTATGCGGCCGTACCGACCGCCGCCTCCGCCTGGAGGCAACTTGGCTCCATATGCCATGATATCTTCGGGCCGGCTCGATCCTGCATTTCGTTTTTGCGTCTTGGGTATGTTGCGGGGGATGACACCGCTATCTACAGCCTTGAAATAGTCATTGTCTACATTCTTGGCTGCCAGTTGATCGTCTTCTTCACTCCCCGGCAAGTCTCCAAACCCAGCTTGCACAGTTCGGACAAGATGGGTGTGCCCTCGTAGGCTTGCCACCTCGAGGCCAGTCTCTTTGTCGAACACCTTGACTTCATGATCGCTGCTGCCGCTTACGATGCGACGGCCGTCGTATTGCACACAGGCAATGCCCTTTTGATGCCCAACGAGCGTGCGAATGCAATTCTGAAGCGGCCAATCCCAGACCTTGACATTGCGGTCACCAGATGCCGAGACTATCTCGTTCTTATATATCTGAATTGCATTGACAGCTGCACCGTGGCCTTCTAAACACCCTATCTGCGTAAAAGGAGGCAGTATAGGAAGGCTGTCGGATGGTGACGGATTATAGCCGAAATTATTTAACACTATAGCCGCAGGTTGCATGCCCTGATGCACGCCGGGGTATCCTACCTCGCCAGGGTGCATCGGTCTCCGATTAAATATTTTGATGGTCTTGTCCTTGGAGCATGTGGCGAGTATTCGCCGGTCAAATCGGACGTTCAGGACTGGCTCCTGGTGTGCCTTCGCCATAACTTGAAGCATCTTGCCCGTAGAGAATTGCCATATCCTCACGGTCGAGTCGCTACTACCCGAAACGATAATATCTTCAGATGGATCGGGGTCGAATTGCAAGCATAGGACCGAGCCTCTGTGGCCCTCGAGAGGAGGCATAACGAGTCTTTTCGTGTCTAAATTCCAAATCCGAAGAGTTCTGTCCCTGCTTCCGCTCACGAGATATTTGCCGCTGTGTTGGATGGTATAAATACACTCTCGATGTGCCTCGTTTGGGTGGTCGGGGTGTGGCAGTTGAAAGTTAACATATTTTTCAGCTTCCCAATTGGCCTCTAGCCTTCTCCGTTGAGCGTAAAGATAGTGCCAGTTGAGTTTTCGTTTGTTTTCACGTCGGTCTAACACCACCAGAGACGACAAGCTTGAAACATCTGTCGGTGCTGTCTTCGTCGACCGGGTTGACTGCCGCCGCATTATGGATTGAGTATGCGGTGCTAAAGATTCGCGTGGAGCCCCTCGTCCTCTACGTGCAGTAGCTGGATCCTCTGGAACATAAGGCCCTTCTGGGGCCCGGTTTCGTGATACTGGTGGCGCTGGGTTCCCAAATATGGACTTATGCTCAGGAGGAGACCTTGGCCCAACGTCAGCCATCTCTAAATCATCGTCCTGGTCCTTAACATAAAACTCTGGCCTATTATTATTCTCCGTAAGTTTTAATTGTTTCCGAGGCGGCACCCTGTCATGGGAGGGAGACTGTTTGCGCACCACCCCTCCCTGTGGACGGAATCCTGATCTGGCCTCGAGCGTTTCGTTCATCAACTCTCTCTCGAAGCTTTTAAGCTCGATTTGGTTGGTACGCCAGCCCTCCCTGTAGTATAATTGTTGCCATAGAGTCCAGTCCATGGACAGTGGTAACGAACCACGCGACGTTTGAGCCATCTGCAGCACTGACAATGGATCGAGGAACCCCAGAATTTTCAAGCACACTTCGGGGGGCAATCTGTCCAAAAAATTGACGTGTAATAGAGGACCCATGGCATTAACTATATCGTATACGGCAGATGTTGGGAGGTCGCTCATAATGGTCATCGCAAGGCCTAGAAAGACACCAGTTAGTGAGGCAGTGAATAACATCGGTGTTGGATCTCCTACTGATGCGGTCATCGACGTCCAACGAGGAATACCACGAGGCTACGGTTGGATCCATGCGCCCCGAGCTTCTGGCCGACACTTGCGTGCCCAAAGGAGCCTCGCTGTAACCCTCATCTTGAGGGGCATTAAATATAGTCATTGTTGGGGTTATAGGGGCCCGAGTTGGGCGTTGGTTGGGTGCAGTCTCAAGAGTGGTCGTCTTATCGTTGATCAGCAGCGTGATGTGAAGCTTGGGGTGACTATCGTTGGGTGTTCAATGCCATCTGGTGGCCAAGGAGCAAGGTCCGTGTTGGAGTTAGCAACGATGGCGATGGTCAGCCTTTCATGGGGCGCGGCCGACAGTATATTATGTACAAGGTTTCCTGAAGTCGAGCGTGTATGCGTCGTTTGTTGTCTGTTTCGGTGGTGAGGTGAGGATGGAATATTATGGGGTAGTACTCGAGTACTGCAGTAGGGTACTTTTGGCTGGCTAGAGTAAGCCGGGTTGATGTTTTGCGGCTGGAACGAAGCCTATTTACTGTGGTGGTAGTGGTGGTAAGTACTGTTTACTTGGTTGTGTGAGAGAATGTTGGTGACAGGGGAAGTCCATAGTACATTCTGTCATTTAGAGATGGGTTTGCCACAGCATAACAAATGGGGACTGAGGACCGTGGACCGACCATCGGGGAACTGCATCTCTGTAGTGGATGGACAACCGTAAATCTCGTGACCGTGACAATAGTAGCACGGAGCACGGAGCACACAGCGACAAAGGAGCGACGAGGGGAGGGGTTGCACGTCTGAGTCGTACAAGCCACCGTAGCACAACCCTATCACCCTAATACTGTACTATCACCCCGTGATAAAGGGAGATAAAGGGCGATAAAGGGTGATAAGGGGTGTGACAAAGGGAGGTTTATAGGTTATGTTATAGGCTATACCTAAATGGCATGGGACCGAGGGGACTCCATTGCATCTCTGTGTCGTACAAGCCACCGTAGACATATGTAGATGTATGTAGACATATGCATCGTAAATGCACAGTAGTAGACACACACAGTAGTACACACACTCACACACACAATGTAGTAAATAGACATCCCGTGATATTGAAGCTATACCCCTTTCGTCAGTCCCTGGTCAAGCATTTGTAGATTTGTAGCCAGGGCGCCTACAGCCTATATCAGGCAAGCGGCAAGCGCCCGTTCTTAGTGGGTCTCACAGTCGCAGTACGAATCATACAAACCCCCCTCCTACAAGTCTCTTTGACGCTGACGACCTGACCTGTCCCATCTTGAACCACTTCTACACTATCTTTGCTGTCTGTGACGCCTTTGCATGACTCCTATTAAGCGTTTTGCCATGTTCTAACTGTCTGTTTTCCTGTCTCCCTTCTTCATAACTATATATCCTCTTTGATGTCGTCGGGCACAATGGCCATGGCGCACGGACCGGGCCTAACGCGCATTCACACCGCGCCAACTCTATCGACATCGACCAGAACTTCGAGAGACCCTTTTCCAAGTAAAATGATTGGACATGGGCCTCGATCCTCCAAAATGTCCTCCTCTACACTCACATCAGCATCCTCAGCGTCCTTAAACACTCTATCGACCTCTACGACCATATCGCAGAATGGAAGCAATGTGGTGGCGACGAACAATATCATTAACCAGCGGGCAGATGCGTCCCGATCCCTATACCAGATATGCGTCAGTCTGCGACAGCGCCTCCTCCTGGTCCCTGGCTTCGAGCAGCACTTGCAAGAGTTGGACGACGACGAAATCTCCGGAGACGACGACGATCCCGTTACCTCGTTGTGGCGATGCCTGAAAAAGGGATACCCGCTAATGACGATATATAACGCACTTCAACCACCCGAAGCCCTACATGTCGATGATAAGGTCTCGGACGCGAAAAAACCGAAGAGCGCGGCATCCAAGTTCGTGCTGGCGTGCCTAAAAGATTTGAAGCTACCTCCTGAGGAGGTTTTTGTGCTCAACGATTTATTTGGCGACGATACAACTGGTTTCGTGAAGGTCACCCAGGTCCTGAATGTGGTGCTGGACGTCGCAGAGCAGCGGGGTCTGCTACTGACCCCGGAGGCCGAGGCCGAGACCCCTAATGCTGCTGTGGGGGGGAAGATGAGCTATAGGGACCATGTTGTGCGAGAACTTGTCGATACCGAGCGCAAATATGTGCAGGACCTGGAGAATTTGCACGAGCTCAAGAAACAAATCGAGCAGAAGGGCGTTATACCGGGAGATGTTGTGCATGCTATATTCTTAAACATCAATGCGATTCTCGACTTCCAGCGGAGGTTTTTGATCCGGATCGAAACGACGAATTCGCAACCGGACGCAAGGCAAGAGTGGGGTGCGCCTTTTGTATTTCATGAAGAATCCTTCGGGATTTATCAACCATTTATAGCCAACCAGCGAAGAGCAGCCGATATTGCCAAGCGAGAGTTCGACAAGATCTCGATGGCAGATCATCCCGTTGTTGTTGATTTCAACACTTTGGACGGCTTCCTATTAAAACCTATGCAAAGATTGGTCAAATATCCGCTGTTATTGAAGGTGAGCCTCCGAAACCAGCCACGATTTGACCCCCTGCATTGACTAATACTCGTTAGGATTTGCGCGATAAAACGAATGCGGATGACCAAACGAAAGCAGAACTTACAGCAGGGATAGAAGCTTCCAATCGTGTCCTGCACCAAGCTAATGCTGCAGTCGACCGGGAGCTGAGGAACGAGGCTTTGGTAGATCTTTGCACACGCGTTGATGATTGGAAGAACCACGATATTAATCAATTTGGCGACCTACTCCTTCACGGTGTCTTCACTGTGATCACTGGTAAAAGTGATTTGGAGAAAGAGGTAAACACTCACATCTTCTTCTCAAACGTATCCTCGAGCCTGTCAAGTGAACAGTGGCCTATTTCCCCTATCAATGCTCTGGTCGATGTAAATTGATGGCTCTGCCTATAACTGTTCCAGTGGACATACACACCATGAAGTCTCTGCCCCAGACATAAGTCTCTAAGTCTGTAATTTGGTTTGAACCACAAGAACTGTAGCTGACATGAGGGGCTTGTCTGCCCTTGGACCGCACAGTATACGATATACCTTTTCGAGCGCATCTTGCTTTGCTGTAAAGAGGTGAACCCTAATAAGGCCACCAAAGACAAGCTTATGGGAGGAGGCCAAAAGAAGGATAAGAAGGACAAATCAAGTAAAACTATAAAGCTTCAGCTGAAAGGTCGCATATTTATGACCAATGTCACGGACGTTGTGTCGATGGTTAAGCCTGGTTTGTTCCCCACTTCCGCCCCCAAAGATTTATCCTGACGTGATTCAGGGTCGTACACGGTGCAAATTTGGTGGAAAGGAGACCCTGGAATTGAGAACTTTATGATTCGATTCTCCCACGAAGAGGTCATGAAAAAGTGGTCGGCAGCGGTTGATAAACAGCGTAAAGATTGCCTTGACCGAGAACAAGGACCTGAAGTTGGAACGCCGGAATTTGCATGGATGCAAGTGCAGAAAGAGCCTATCCATAATCCTTATGCTCAACCTGAGGATGAGGATGACGACGACGATTATCCGCAATTAGCCAACAGCGGAGTGTTTGCTGAACAAGCTGCACTCCCTGAACCAAATGCCTTTGGGATGAATAGAAACACTTCAAGCACTAGCTTGCGATCGAGGTCAACGACTGGCGAAAGCATTCAGTCGATCGCAGGAGTGGTTAGACAAGCCCCTCCCCAGTTTCCTATGGGACCCCAGCCGCCATTGAGCTTACAGACGCAGATGCCTCTACAAACCCCGCCTGGGACGAGAGGTGGCGATTCCTACTTCTCGCCTGTCGCCGAATCTCCTGCGTCCTCGCGAGCGAGCCAGAACTCCATGTTCCCCTTCCCGCGACAAGGGTCCCTGACAGGAAACTGGGAGGACCACAGCCGCTATACCGCCCCAGCTATTGGCCGTACACCGTCTCGCGAGTCGCAGCAGTCTATTAACTACCGCAACCCCCAGCGTCCTTCCCTTCCTGTCATGTCATCCCAGCAAGCACAGATGGTTAACGCCCAGAACCGCAGTCGATCATACAGTACTCCTGACATCAATGCGCAGGTAAACGCAGCTCGTCGCCGCAACGATAGCCAGCCCGTACCAGCTGTGCCTGGTATCCCGCCGCACCTCCACCCGGCTTATGACAGTGGTATTCCGCGCTCGAGCAACGGTTCCCCGATCAATGGCATCCCCGTTCGCTCCGCGACGCAGAGCCCGGGCACCCAGCGTGACAGGTCCCAGCCACCGCAAGCAGGCTACCCAGCAGTACCACCAACATATTTGCGCAGCAACACAACGCCCGTTCTTGCGACAATGAAGGCGGAGGACCGCACCCAGACCATGTCGCCTCCTCTAAACAATTCGCTACCTGGAATGGACATGGGGCTCCCGACTCAACTCAAGGTGAAGGTCAACTGTGACGGCAACTACGTCACGCTGGTAGTGGCGTTCAACATTACATACCAAAGCCTCATTGACCGCATCGACGCCAAGGTTGGCCGCTTCAGTAACAATGCGATTGCGAGGGGCACGATGAGATTGAGATACCAAGACGAGGACGGAGATTACGTAACCATCGAATCAGATGATGACATACACATCGCATTCCAGGAATGGCGAGAGCAGCAGATTGAAGGCCTCAAGAACGGCATGCTGGGAGAGATCGAGCTCTTCTGTGCCAGCATCGAGTAGAGCACTTCAACAACAACAACAGGCGGAGCGAAGCGCCGGGAGCGCTGGTGCTAGGGATTTTTCCTGGACAGCTAGAAAGGGCCATCACTGGCATTATGGGCTTTTAGCTTCACAACAAGCAAGAGTTGGAGTAGTAGTATTGGAGTGCGACCACCCGGCTAGACGACTGGGCAGATATCGATATATCCTTAACGACGGAGAGAGCGATGCGGACAACCATACATTTGACGCATATTTAGGTTTGCATTTATGAAACGGAGAGGATCGACATTATGAACGCGACGTTGAGATGATATGGGATGAGGGATCAGGACAGGGGAGAAAACGCTCTATTCACCCTCCTTGATATCGGAGTCATTTTTGGGAAATTTTTGGAATTCGTCATGGGGGATGGCCCCTATATATTTTGAGTGTGCTGGGCATCAAGAGATGCGCCGAGATCTTATTTTTTGGGGGGGAGGATGGGGCGTAGATGGGCTATTTCTACTTTATATGGGAGATTCGCTGCGCTTTGAGGCATATCACCTAGGGAAGACGAGGGCGGAAGTGGAGGAGCGAGACAGCGTGCATTTAACTTTGCCGATAGACGGGGAAGGAGCATATGATACACCCAATCACTCGTTTTAAGGAATAGAAAACCATGCATGACACAAATTGAGCGTTTTATACTTTATACTGATTACATTTCCAATCTTCTAGTTTTACCACTGGTTGAGAAATACATGAGTTGGCTGGCCCCTGACTATGCAGCTCTACCGATGCGCCAACTCAAACAACGCATCCATCTCCTTCCCAAGCGGTGTCCAAGTCCCCCTCTTGATCTGCGCATATATCGAATCCCCCCTTAAATAGATCAACACGCCACCCTTCCCAATCGCCGCCGCCGTAACGCGATACACGGGCCCATTCGCCTCCAACGTGCTCTTCTCGGGAATAAACTGCAGATCCCTCGCCATACACCAATCCTCCAGTTGGTGGCGGAACGTGACCTCCTCCAGCTCGGGCTTCTCGATCTTCGGCGCCGGCTCGGGCGCTGGCTGCGCTGCGGGACTGGCGCGGCTTGGACGGGTGGGGGCGGGTAGGTCTGCTTTTGCGCGGTCGCCGAGGTCGAGGGCTGCGTTGATGAGGGAGTTGCCTTTTTGCCATTCTTGTTGGACGGCGGGGACGGAGGAGAGGGACGCGGGGATGACGCTGCGCCAGAAGTCGAACCAGTCTCTGATTTCGAGGTAGTTAACGTCGGCGAGGGTTAGCCATTGGTGGAGGACGTCGTGCCACATTGGGAAGAGCTCGTCGACCAGTAGCTGGCCCGTGATTCTGTTTCCGAGGATACCCTGCCACTCTAGAACATTGTTCAGAGTCTTCATGTAGGGCTCTTGGTCCTGTGGTGTGACTTGGAAGTTGGTGCGCAGGTACTTTGCGAGGTTGGGTAGGACATGGTTGATGAGTAGAGGTGTCCAAGAGTCATCTTTACTCGACGACGATGACCGGAGAAGGTCCTTCCACTGTGTAAGTCCAGGGATAACACCACGGCGGAAATCCCAGCTGTCAATGAGCACTCTGAATTTCCGCTTGACATCAGCAACAAGTCCTGACGAAGAGCGAGGATCCAAATGGTGGGCGGGTAGGTGTTGTAGCCAGGGGAAGAGCCACATGTGCGGCAGGCTGTTAGTTCTGGACCGCTTTTTGGGGTTCCAATCAGCGATGGCCTCGTCGAGTTTGCGGAAAATTAAGTGCTCAAAGATCTGAGATTTGATGAAAGGTGGGAGGAGCGGAGTCCATAGGTCTAGAAGCGTGAGAAGTGGTGTGGGGTTTTGCACGTCCCAGGAGTTGGTTATGGCGGAGCGGACTTTGGGAAACCAGACGGTGTAAATAAGGGATTCGTAAGGAGTTGTTTTATGGACGCGATTGCTGTGAGGTTTGATAGTTTGGGCGGCTAAAGAGCTCCCGTTGGGTTCGGGGATCATCCCAAGGAGTTTGCTGATTCCGGAGATGGCAGCGACGAATCCATCAGATGCGACACCACTGAGTTTTGGGTCTTCCAGCGGCTGCCAGCCTTCAATGGCCTGGCGGAAGAAGGGATGGACGGCCGCAACGGCGATACTTGCCAGCTCATCGTTACCGGCCACATCAAGTTTTTCCACTTCCGTCAAGGCACCTATGACCGGGTCCCACTGCCCATCTCGCACTGCGACTGATAACACCTCCACAATGTCCGCAGCTTGCCTTAGCTGCTCTGAAGAGCCATTTTGTTCGTCCACAGCTTGCTGTTGTTGTAGTATTTCCATTTCAACCCAAGCCTTTCGTTCCTCCAAGTTTTTCCACTCTTCAACAAAGGATGATAGGTCGTTCTGTGCTCTTCGCGCCAGCTTTCTAGCCTCCACCACCTCAGTAGACTCGGCGACACCAGAAGTAGGCGTTGCCAGACCAGAACTGGCCGTCAGATATTTTTGACCTGAACCAGTCATGTCCAGGATAGGGGTAAAGGCATCGGGGATCTTCAATCCCGGAGCAGCCTTTTGAAGTTCCGGTAGGCTTTGGAATTTCGGTTTCGGTCGTCGCTTTGGCGTGCTCATACCGCTATCCGTCCCGCTAGTCTTCGCCTTCCGACGACGCCTCTTCTTCTCCTCCTCCTCTGAATCCTCCAGCACCTCGCCCCTCTTGGCTGCTTGCCGCCGCTCTTCCTCCTTCTCCTGTTTAGACTTCTCCTTCACAGCCCCCAATCCAGCACCCTGCGGCCGTAATTGAACCTCGATAACTCCACTGCGCCCTTGTCCTTCCTTCCCCAGGCCTTCTCCTTCTTTGTATCCCATCTTTGCCATCATCCTGGCAGCGAACGACCCCGCGTTTATAGGTGCTGCCTTCTGCGCTCCAGGTCGCCCGCCCTTAGCAGCTGTGGGTGTTGAGAATGCGCTGGGCATAGCGACTCGTTTGACTGGCTTCTCGTCGCTGAAGTCCTTGAGGACAGGTATTGCCTCCGAGGAAGGCATGAAACCGCGGCCCAAAGGTGATGCAGTAGAGTCCCCGTTTCCCAGCCCCATGCTTCGCGCCGCAGGGCTTTGCCATCCCAGTCCACCACCAAGGCCCGGTTTCCGCTGTCCAAGTCCGGGTGCGCTTTGAGCCCCAAGGCCGGCTCGAGGTACCTCAGCAGTGTCGTCGGCAGCGTCGTCCATATCCACATCTTCGGCATCTTCAAGGTATTGGCCCCCAACTCTCGCTGCCGTATGGTCCTCTTCGTCCTCTTCGTCCTTAATTAGGTTGTCGCCTGACGACACAAACGCCATTCCCTTCCCCCTCAGCGTCTTGCTCTTCCACCGCCTCCCAGGCCCCTCATCTTCACTCTCGCTGCCAAATACCCCAAGCGCTGCGCTCTCCTTCGCATCACGCCCTGTCCGCCTCCTCTTTCGTGGATTGTAGTCGGCGAACTCGTCGGCATTTGGGTCGGCGGATGGGTGTAGGAAGTCATCCTCTGATTCGGATTCCGAGGACGATCCGCCACCGAAGGTATTCATGTTGTGTGATTTGGATCCCAGGTGGACGTACTGCGCATGAGCGAGACGTGGTGTTGGGAGAGACCCTTGAAATTGGCTTCGAAAGATATGATGGGAGGCAAGGCAGAAGTTCGGCCTTGTCCAAAATTATGGGTTCGCGTCAGATCACGTGCACCTTGTTTTACTATGCACATGGTGGGGCTCTTGGAATATTGTTTTCACATTTGGTAGGGGATTGAAGTGGTATTCAGATGATGCTGGCATCTGATATGTTATAGCGTAGTATATTTTCTCTATTTTGCTCTGTTCTAACTTTTCTAACTTTTATTTACTTAACTCCCGTTTTGTTTATCGTTGGGCTGGGAGCTTTTATCCTTATCATGTGGCACCTCCCGAAATATTGGCGATCACCGTAGCGACTGAGCCCAACATTCACGTCAACAACACAATCGAAATCAACCCAATACTCACCGCCGCCAACTTCAACGACGAGGTTACATATACAGCTTGCGGAAGTGGCACAGAATACCCAGGTCGCCTCTATCCCGCCTTACCAAACGCGCTTAATCCGATACCGGCTTGGCCCAGGAACCCCTCAGTGCGCCCAGGACCAGCAACCATAAATACTTTACAGGAGCCCAAACGTACGCAGCCAATTCTTCCAAGCCGAACACTCTATGGCGATAGCTCCGTATACGCTATAACTACGTATTGCAATATTTTGCGAGCTCTTGCCATAGTCTGTGTTGCTCGTGTGTATGCGCCAACTAACACACGCGTGGTAGACCCCTATTGGGACTCGATTTCAACCTCCAACTAGCACACCATGGCGGAAGCCGAAGAGGACTTCAGTGCCCTCCCCCTACCCGATAGATTTCAGCACAAGGTATGACGGGCCACCATTGCTGAAGCGAAAGCGAGCCCTGAGCTAACCCCTCGACAGAACTGGAAAGTACGAAAGGCCGGTTATGAAGACGCGGTCAAGGTATTCGAAATCACACCAGACGAACATGATCCCGCCTTCAAGCCGTTTTTGCAAGACTCGGGGAGTTTATGGAAGGGCGCCGCGGCGGACTCCAACGTTGCGGCACAGCAAGACGGTGTTGCTGCGCTATGCGCATTTCTCAAATTTGGTGGGCGCGAATGCAGTACAAGGTAAGATGGGTTCCAATACTCTATCCCAGGACTTCTTATAACAATACTAGGACACGAGGCAACGTCGTTTCGTCGCTAGCTGAAAAGGGCCTCTCGTCGACAAGGGCGGCAACGAAAGCGTCAGCGCTCGAAGCGATATTGCTATATGTTGAACTTGATCAAGCAGGCCCTGTGATTGAGGAACTTCTCCCATCATTAGGCAACAAACAACCCAAAGTGGTAGCTGCGACATTAGCTGCCCTGACAGCGATTTTCCACAACTATGGGTGCAAGACGGCCGACCCGAAGGCGGTCTTGAAAATCCTCCCCAAGGCTTTTGGACACGCCGACAAGAATGTCAGAGCCGAGGCTACTAACCTAGCTCTCGAATTCTACCGCTGGCTGAGAGATGCAATGAAGCCCATGTTCTGGGGAGAGCTGAAGCCCACACAGCAGACTGATCTAGAGGGACAATTCGAAAAGCTCAAGGCAGAGCCGGCGCCGAAACAAGAACGCTTCCTACGATCCCAGCAAGCAGCAATGGCACGGGCTCCACCGCCAGGCGCAGACGCAGCACCAGAAGAGGAGGAAGAGGAAGAGGAGGTCGTGGAAGTCGATGTTTTCGACCTGGCGGAACCACAAGACGTCCTGTCGAAGGTGGCACCGGATTTCAGCGACTTGTTGGCATCTTCTAAGTGGAAAGAGCGGAAGGAGGCGTGCGAGGCGCTGTTCAAGATTTTGGACGTCCCGAGAATCAAGGATGGGGATTACGGGGAGATTACAAGGGGTCTTGCGAAGTGCATGAAGGATGCCAACGTGGCCGTCGTTACGACTGCTGCTAATTGTATCGAGGTTCTCGCCAAGGGCCTCCGGAAACCTTTCCACAGATACCGCTCTACCATCATGGGACCCGTACTGGAGAGGCTCAAGGAGAAGAAAGCCGCCGTTTCCGATGCGCTGGGCGCCGCTCTTGACCAAGTTTTCATGGCAACAAGTCTCAGCGATTGCCTGGAGGAGACTCTCGAATACCTGAAGCACAAGAACCCCCAAGTCAAAGAAGGCACGATGAAATTCCTCATCCGCTCCCTCAAAACCACCCGCGAAGCCCCCTCAAAGCCCGAAGTCGCCTCCATCGCCGAAGCCGGTAAGAAGCTCCTCTCAGAGTCGAGTGAAGGTCTCCGTTCCGGCGGTGCAGAGGTGCTGGGTACGATCATGAAGATTATGGGAGAGCGGGCCATGGGGCCTCACCTCGAGGGTCTCGACGAGATCCGCAAAACTAAGATCAAGGAATTCTTCGACGCCGCAGAGGTCAAGGCGAAAGACAAGCCCAAGCCGCCTCCGGCAGCCGCGCCCCCCAAAGCTGCAGCTGCAGCAGCGCCCACACGCAAAGTCGTAGCCAAGAAACCGGCCGCGGCTAAGAAGGCGCCAGCCCCGCCGAGCATCTACGCGCAGCAGCCGCAGGCCGCATTAGAGCCCCAGCCCACAGCGCGCGGGGTCTCGAAACTGGGTCCCAAGCCGGGGCTCAAGGCGCCGATAAAGCGCACTCTCGCTGGCCCAGGTGGCGCACCGGCGCCAAACTTGGCGTCCCCGCGTAGACCACTCAGCCAGGCGCCCGCGCAGGTAGAAGAGGAAGTAATTCCCACGCCGCGCATTGGGCTCGGCGGCCGCGGACTTGCAGGCCGTCCACTCGGCAAGCCCGCCCCTGCGCCACGGATGGAATCCCCCTCCCCCCCTCCGTCATCTGGTTTCTCTGCTCTCGAGAAAGCGGAACTGGATGAGTTGCGTCTCGATAAAGACAGGTTGTTGCGCTCGTGCGATGATCTGCGACAGGAGCGATCGAGACTTAACTCCGAGGTACAGGAGTTGCGCAACCAGAATGCGCAGTTGATTGAGGATCATACGAGGGATATGCTGTCCATCAAAGCGAAGGAGACGCAGCTTGTACGCGCGCGAAGCGAGGCCGAGGCCGCGGACGCGATGTGTGCCCAGCTCCGACGCGAGATGGAGCGGTTGAAGCGCGCGTTGACGGCAGCAGAGCGCGCGGGGTCAGGACCAGTTAGTCCAGGGGGTGGCATGAGCGGCGGGATGAGTGTGAGTGGCGGGCGTAGCGTGAGCGGGGAGAGCGACGAGGCGGGCATCTATCGCGATACGGGGATGTATGGGCAGGAGGGACGACGGACGCCGGGGTACGGCGGGAGGGGGTATGGCGGGGGAGAGGAGAAGGAGAATGGGAATGGGTTTGAGAGTCCTGGGGCGGGGATGCGGAAGCTGAGGAGTCCGGATTTGTTGACGAGGGGCTTGTCGAGGACGGGGAGCTCGAGTAGTGGGAGGAGTCCGGCGAGGGAGGCGTATAGGGCGGGGAGAGAGGCGAGTAATCCCAGCCCGGCGCCGGGGGATGGGCAGCCGGTGGAGAGTTGGAAGAGGGCGGCGGAGGTGACGAGTGCGTTGAAGGCGAAGATTGAGCAGATGAAGGTTAGTTGCGTCCGTGTGGGTGTGGTGAGGGTGATTGATTGCTGACTGATCATTTTTAGGCGAGACAGGGGATATCCAGGCCGTAGGGTGTGTGATTAAAGGGGTTGGCTATGGTTGTATCATGGGTCTACGTTGAAATAGGGGCATTGGGGTGTATGTACTGATGGAGGTCGACGACGGTTGACGCCAGGGCTGTAATGAGATGAAACGTGAGATGGCAAGACGGGCATTGGAGGCGTTTTGGGAGGGACCGTCGTGTGCGTGGAATGAATGGCTGGACTAGGCTATGATGACTGGCATGAGATGTGATGAGATGAGGCGATGAGCCAAGAATAATTTTGGTGAAGCGATGAATGGCATGGCATATAGCACATATTGAATGATTCCCCTATAGTTCAGACAGATAGGACGATGTAGTTCGACATAGACCACTGTGACACAGGAGTCCCAACTGTGATGTATCTAGCAGCAGGTCACAGCGCCAACCAGCCGGCCGCACTGTTTTCCGCTTTTGCGCATTGTTGGGCGTTTTCCTGATATTTGTCGCACTTCTCAGTCGGTCGGTGTGATATGGCGGCAGCGGCAGGAACGCAGCGGCGACTACGAGCTGCGTTCCTCCGTTTGCGTGCATTTACTAATGTTGTTGCGCATTTCAGATAGGGACTGTCATGTAGGCCGGCTAACTACTGCGCCTATAGGCGCACAGAACACGAATCCTTTGTATAGCAATGAAAGAGACAGCTGTATAATCCCATCTCTACTCTACCATTTGTTCAATGTTGATGCACGTGATATGGCGGCAAGCTGTTGCAAGCCGCCGCCACGTTTCACCGACTTTGCGCACCACCGAGCAATGGTGCGCACTTCTCGGCGAGGACTGTGCGCACCAGTCGCTCAGTGTGAGTAGGCGGCAGGAATGTGGCAGCTGGCGCCACATTCCTCCGTTTCTGCGCATTGCCGAGCAACTCTGCGCACACAGTTGTCGCTCGGTGTGATCTTATAGTAGGAGCGGCAGGGACGGTAGCCGGCGCTACGTTCCTCCGCTTTGCGCATCGCTGAGCGATTCAGCGTATTTTCACACCGAGGCTGTCGCTCGGTGTGATTTTACAGTAGGAGCGGCAGAAACGGTTGGAACAGTGGCAGTCGGCGCTATGTTCCTCCGTTCCTGCGCATTCCCAAACCCTTCCCTATCATTCTGCGCATTTTTCACACCGAGGTTGTCGGTCGGCGTGAATGGAGCGGCAGAAGCAGAGCGGCAGATGTGTAGGCAGCGGCACAACCTTCCGCCGGTCTTGTGCATTAGTGTGGGGCTCTGCGCGCTTTCACACCGACGCTGTCGCTCGGTGTGAACTAAGCGGCATGAGCTCAGCAGCAGCCCAGCTGCAGCCGGCAGAAGGTGCAAGACCGACACAACCTTCTACCGGTCTTGCGCATTGCTGTAGAGCTCTGCGCACTTTCACACCGAGGACGTGCACCGCAGTCGCTCGGTGTGAAGAGCGGCAGGAATGGGCAACAGTCGGCATAACCTTTGACCGGTTTTGCGCCCGCTGCCTAATTCCTGCGCACTTTCCACACCGAGGGTGTCGCCCGGTGTGAGGGAGCGGCAGAAACATTGGTGGAAGGAACTGCCAGCACAACCTTCCACCGGTTTTGCGCCTGCTGCACAATTCCGGCGCTCTTTTCACACCGAAGTCGCTCGGTGTGATAGAGCGGCAGAAACACCAGTAGAAGATTGTGCCGGCAGGAACAGACAGCTGCCGGCACAACCTGTCGCCGGTTTTGCGCAGGCTGAGCAACTCCTGCGCTTTTTCTACACTGAGGCTGTCCACAACAGTCGCTCGGTGTGATGGAGCGGCAGGAATGCAACAGCCACTGACCGGTGAAAGGTTGCGCCGTTAGCTGCCGGCACAACCTTTCGCCGGTTTTGCGCCTGCTGCCCCATTCCTGCGCTCATTCTACACCGAGCTTGTCTGCAACAGTCGCTCGGTGTGAATGGGCGGCAGAGAAACAGGGCGGGCAGCCAGCGCAACAACGTCCCTCCGGTTTTGCGCCTGCTGCGCTACTCCTGCGCACTTTTCGGTGAGGGACTGTCCCTCACTGTGGCCTACTGGAACAAACAGGGTGGCAGCAGCTAGCGGCCGGCGCAACCTTTCACCGGTTGCGCGCCTACTGCCCAACTCCTGCGCATTTTCCACACCGAGCCTGTGTATAGCAGTCGCTCGGTGTGAAGAGCGGCATAAATGATTAGGGCAGTGGTTAGCAGCCGGCGCAACCTTCCAGCGGTTTTGCGCACCGCCGACTGATGCAGCGCACTTCTCACACCGAGGCCGTGCGTACCGGTCGCTCGGTGTGAAAGGGAGCGGCAGAAACCCACCAGAAGGCCGGCGCAACCTTCCACCGGTCTCGCGCTCCGCCGACCGACTCTGCGCGCTTTTACAACAGGGACCGTGCGTGGGTCCCCGTCCCAGTTATTGCCAAGCAGTGTCCAGGCCTTTCTTTGAGGCATTTCAAAGAGAAGTATTTTGCGCGTTTTTTCTTCATAGCACAGGGACGGGAGGGGGGGTGTTGAGTAATCCCACTCACTTCAAGCACGTATCCATCACGGCGTACCCGTTACCAAGGCTCTATTACGGCGCACCCGCCACTGAAGGCCCATCGCTGAGGCTCCATCACAGCGCACCAACCAGTCACCGAGAGTCCGTTACTGAAGCTCCATCACGGCGCACCAACCAGTCACCGAGAGTCCGTCAGCGAGGCTCCATCACCGAGGCTCCCTCCCATCACCTCGGCACCTACTTATCAAACCCACCACACCGGTATTTCCCACCATCGGATTCTCCGGATCTCTCCATCTCTTGGCGTGGATCTGTCACGTCCCCCCCAATCCATCCCTCTCGTATCCACCACCCACACACACACACAACACGGCTCGCACTCTCCGTAGTGGTGGATACCCAATAAGATCCCCCTTTCTTCCCTCTTCTGCATCTTGGCAGGTGTGGACACACCTTTATGCCGTCCCCTCCCTCCCCATCCATCAGCATCAGCCCTACATAAATTATATGCATGGTAGTAGGGTAGTTATGCATTTAATGTGGGTGTGTGCTAGCCAGCCCATCACATCAAGCGGGTTGTTGCGATGGCTGGTGCGGGCTGGGGGGATCTACGTGTTTGGTGTGCTCATCGTTTTGGGGTGGTGGCAGGCGAGCGATTAGTAGGGGATGATCGGGGATGATCGGGGTGATCTTTTTGTGTGGTAGTGTGGTAGTGTGTTGTGTGGTTGTTTGCGTGGAAGGTGGAAGCGTATTGGCGTATTTGACTGCCGGATACGGCGGGAGTTGGGAGTTTGGGAGATGGGATGTGCTGGTGATGCATTTCGTGGCTTGCTTGGTGGTCTCCTGATAGGTTGGATGTGGCTGTAGGTTGTATGTGGGAGTTGCTTGGTGGCTGCTTAGAGGGCTTGGTCAAGTGCTTGCTTGGTGATTATTGATCGTGTGTTGGTGATGGATGGGAGGAGTACTTGTTGTTTCTTACTGCTTATGGTACATCTCACTCGTACACTAATCCCTCTACTGGAGTATGTACTGTGGCGACTCGCGACTGGCGATAAACAGGCAACAGCTTTCATGGTCTTTACGGTGCCAAGAGTGACGTATGGATGTATGGACGGTGCTGTGTCTTACTAAGAAGGGGATTGGGAAGATAGGGAAGATTGAAGGGATTGAAGGGATTGACTGGCTATACCAGCTGTACTGGCTGAAACTAACTGTACTGTACTTACCATGAAGGGAAATACACGGTAGGCGGTGTGAGATGAGATAAGGTAGATGAGGTAGATGAGGTGAGATGGATGGGACTCTACTACTGTGCCGTGGCCGTGGCTGTGGCTCGTCCGTCCCGTGCCCTTGCCCGTTCCATGTACCGTACACACCTCTAGAGTGGTATCCATACAGAAGAAGGGTCTTACCGTGAGCTTCTTCGACGTTCATCCCGAGCCGCACTGAAGATACTACGTACAGTATAGTACCACAGTACAGGACTGCAGTATAGTACAATCCAGGTAAGCAAGTGGCGTGGCGCGGCTCTTTCGGATCCTGGGAGGTGGAGAAAGCGAGAGCGAAGGAGAGAGTATTAGAAATCTTTGTAAAAACCTCTTACCACCACAACAACACCACAACCACAACCACAGCACAATCACTCACAACTACCGCCGGCACTCTCGGCATTGGCAGTTTTACTACCGCAGTCTAGAAGTGTCCAAACTGTCAGATCCACTGTCACGTTCTCCCCATCTTCAATCTCTTCTCTCCTCTCTCATCTTTCGGCCGATAGTCATAGCTCGGGGTTCAGTTCGGCCGCCTTGACTGACCGAAAACCGAGAAAATCGACGACGTAACTGACATGGAGAAACTGTTAGAGGGGCTATGACGGGAGCAGGGGTGTGGTAGGGGGTGGGTAGGGTTGGAAAAAGACAAGGGTTATGGACAAAGCGTGGACGAGAGTGGGCAAGCGTGGACAAGGGTAAAGGAGCTTTCAATTCACCCGACCTCCGTGTCCCCGTGTCCCCGTGTCCCCGTGTCCCCCCGCTGTGTCGGTCGCCGAGATCCCGGGGATACGTAGTCTACAAATGGCCAATGAAGGGAGGGATGACGGGCTGTGATTGGCTGGAGGGTCTTATGGAAGATTGTGAAAAGATGTGTAAGATGTGTAAGATGTGTAAGGATGTGTAAGGATGTGTAAAGATGTGGGATTCCAAGCTTGTCGTTCCCTTTATGGATATTTCCGTCGTTGTAACTAAACCCCACTAACCTCCTTTAGGTATGGTATACGGTGTTCCCAGCTGTACCTTAATCCTCTTTTAGCATTGCCATGACATGTGTGTTACTTTGAGTACTGCTAGTAAGGATCCACGTAGGATCCACGGCTGTATCCATATTATCCATCCATCTCTGCGTATACGTGCGTATACGGATTTTGCCATGGCTGAAGTAATAGTCGGCCGCGGCTGTACTCCAGTCAAGTCAGTCAGTCAGTCAGTGCTAAGACGTTAGTTTGGTATCCATGGCAGTCAGTATCCATACACAGCATCCATGGCAGTATCCATACACAGTATCCATACCAAGAAGACAAGAAAGAATACTTCCATGACAGGATACTTACTTTCAGGGAAACCTCACACCGTCCGCGTGCACATATCGACTTTGCCTCTCCATTCTTTGCCTTCCTGCTATCCTCCTTACTAACTGCTATACTTACAAAACTACTATCCCTTCGATTCCAACTATTACTACCATCCATTCCAACTACTGCAGCTCAACACCTGGACACTCTCATCGATATCCACCATACACACAAACTACAACGACCTGAAAGTACGAAAACTGGTTACCTGGTCTACCCACCTACCCTGTCACCAACCAACCTCTCGGCGTAATCATCCATGCGCCCCTGCACCTCCTCCACCCATATCCATCCAGCAACCCGAACCTCCCAGCTCTAGAGCCGCCTTTCCCCTCGAACCTCCCAATTATACCTCACTCGAAACCACTCGACCACCCCTTCACCTGACAAAGCCTGTCACTTCTGCGACCACCCGACTGAGACGTCCGCTGCCCGCCTCTCCGCCGTCTCCGACTCCGCTTCGATGCTGGGAGAATGCATATAGCTATGTAGAGCGCGAGATATCCCGAGTTCTTTGACCGGAAACGCTTGATATTATATTGTCGTCTTCCTGCCAATTGCTCTGCTGGTTGGTGTGGACGAGATAATCTGAACCGCAGTGTCTGAACGAGACAATCTCAACCTTAGTTTCTCACCTCGACAGTCCCGCCCTCAGTATCTCACCTCGACAATCCCAGCCTGAGTATCTCACCTCGACGATCTCAACCGCAGTGTCTCACTTCGAACATCCCGCCCTTCCTTCCACCTTTCCTTGCAGCACTTCGAAAAGATAAGCCCGCTGGGAGGGGACAACCCACACTCGAAACAAAACAAACCACCCCGCGGGAAGGGGCAACCCATACCCCAAATCCAAAATAAAATAAACAAACCACACAAAAAGCAATGAACCTTCTACACCCCGGAGCCGGCCTCCACGGCCACGAATACTCCAAAACCGCTTTACATCCCCCAAAATCCCGCTCACCATCACCACGTATCACACTACACCGCTCTCCCTTTTCCGCCCCCACAAAGTCCTCGCTGCAAGACACCCCCGGCAAACCAGCCCTGCGAACATCTGGCCAACTCTCACCAACCAAGCTGCGCGATACCCCCGACCGCGTCGCCTTCCTCGACCCAGACACGGACGACGTCATGAGCGACGATGGGCGGTCATACGCGTACTCTGACGGCAGCGCAGCGGCGCGGGGGCGTCTGAAGCGGAAATGCCGCCATAGGAGCACGTCGTACTACCTCGCCCATCCAGCGCCGACTTTGACGCAGAAGCAGCGGTTACTGCATCTCCGGCCCAAGCTGCTCTTGCAATTACAGCAGCTCTCTACCGAGGCACGTCCACGCCCGACAGTCGATGTGATATCCTCGTCTACATTCGTGCCGCGGCTGTCGAAGAAATTCCCAAACCTCCCACACCTATACAGGGGCTCGGGTGAGTTGGGGATAAACGACGTAATGATCGTTCGTAGCGAGGACTATGACGCCCTCGACGAGGAAAAGGAAGTCGAATCCGTAGCCGAAGAAGCGGCAGCGGACCGGGACGTGCTAGCCGTCATCTGCCAAGTCCCCAAAGGCGACCTGGGAACCGTCGAGATCTGCCTCGAAGACGGCTCACGCTGGAACGCCGGCCCCTCATCAAAAGGCGTGCTAGAGCTCGTCAAAACGGACCCGCTGACAGGCGAGCGCACGATCGCGCGCTGGGTGCCGCGGGGGACGTCGAGACGCAATTCGTTGCAGACGCCGCTGAGGGGTGCGGCGGTCGCGGGCGCGGAGCCGAGGTATCAGTTTAGTTTTATCGATCCGAGTACGCGGCGCCATCCCATCTTGGCGACGCTGACGCAGGGCACGCTCAAGATCTCGGATACGTACAGTCCCGTTGCCAGTTCGGAGGATGAGCATCCGCCGGTGTCGGCAAGGACGTCGCTGGATGGCGATAGCGATTCGAATGTGAATGTGGATCGCAAGGTCCTGACATTGTATGACGAGGAGCGCCTCCTCATCGAAGTCTCGGCCGTCTGGGTGGCGCTTAGGCAGGGAATGTGTCCGTCTTTCCGCTATGGCGACTGCTGCTCCCCCACCTCGTTGGGGAAATTCGCGACGCCGCCTTCGTCGTCTACGTCGTCGTTTAAGCTGGAGAGACCACGCTCGTTCTCGCTCACGCCTAGTGGCGCGGGACGGCATAGACGGAGTAGGAGTAATACCGTGACGTCCATCCCGGAATCGGTGGATAGCTCGACCGGCACCGCCAGGTCGCGGAGGGGTGTGTTTGCGCGCGCGACATTCAGCGCGAGCACCTTCTCCGCCGCGATGGGCGAGAATGAAAAGGAGAATAAACGCTACTCGGCGCCCCCACCGACGCTGCAACAGTTCAGAGCCCCGGAACGCTCGTTCTCGAATGGAGCGGCGTTTATGCAGAAGGCTGCTGCGCGGAAGGCGAGTAGGCCGGCCAGCTCCTCAAGCGGGAGCGAGGGGGCTGGGACGCCGCGGAGGGGGTCTTTGGATGGGAATGGTGGGG
>JPKE01002842.1:0-25574 GCA_000750995.1 Pseudogymnoascus sp. VKM F-4520 (FW-2644) | reverse complement strand
ACCCCACCCCTCTGTCGTCCAGCGACGCATGGAGCTCCTCACAGCTGACATGCTCACCCGCGCCCTGTCCCTCGTCGCCCGCGCCCAACACGACCGCGCCGCCCATCTTCTCACCGAGACCCGCTCCATCCTTAAGGGTCTCGCCAAGGGCGGCCTACCACCCATCCCGCCGCCACCTCCTACCGGCGCACTACCCCTCCTCCCCTTACCGGGACAGGGTAGGAGCAGCAGGATGCAGGAGGGCAAATCCTCCCCGCCTTCCCTCTCCCCCACCGCGTCCATTGCGCATCTCCCTCCACTGCAACCACCGCCCTCGGGCGCCCTCCCCACCCCGCGCGATCCCAGCGTCGGCCCCGCGACAGCAGCGGGCATCGACCCAGCTGTCGTCGCGGCCCTCGATGCGGAACTCGAGGGTAGTCTGGAGTGGATTCACCACCCCGCGGTGTTTGGACGCGATAGCCGCAAGGCTGTCCTCCAGGCTGTGGGAGTGATTGCGAGTCAGCGCGCATGGACTGAGAGGAGTGCCGTGGAGTCTATGTGGGCGAGGCGAGTGGGAGGTGTGAGGAGGGGGTTGGAAGCGTGTAGGAATTGGGGAGATGGAGGAGGTGAGGGGTTGGAGGGTGTGAGGGAGGAGACATAGGTTTTTTGTATGCGAGTTTGATTGGGGAGTTGGAGTAAAGGGGAAAGTGCGGGGTGCGGCATGAGTTTAATGTGGATGAGATGAATTTTACCTGATACGGAGGGATGAATACGGGATGCGATGGGACGGATATTTTTTAAAAGCCCTGTACGAGACGCGACGCGAATGCATCTTTTGGACGCAATGGAAGGGAACGGAAAGGGTGGATTGGATTGGATTGAATGGGAGGAGCTACGGGAGCTATTATGGCAAGAGGGAGGAGGGGTTACATTCTTATCACTCCCCCACGCCAGTTGTTTGGTTAGTCGGCCAACGGGAGGCATATATATCCCCTTCTAGCGAGCGCTTCGTTCAGTCTTTGTTTGACTTTGACATCTCTCCTGCTATTTTATTTCTCATATCTTTTTGATCTCTGGGATCTTGGCGCGATCTAATCTATATCTGAGCGAGCGAGCAAAGCGAGCAAGCAAAGCAGGCGGACGTTATGGGATGGGATGGAATGGGATAGGATTGGATAGGGAAGGGGGGGAGGGGGGATTTTTTGGTTGCTTTAGAAACACTTGCGGTAATTTAGCTTATACTATACCCCCCTTTTTGTTTCTTATAAGCGGGATTTTTATCGAAATCTTTCTGAATTCTTGGTTTTCTTCTTGGCTTGATTTTTTGGGGGATTTTTTGTGCGATTATGGGGGGGTTGTGATGTGATGTGGTGGGGTTGGGATTGGGGTGCGTTGGTGGTGGTGATGCTTTCTGGGCAATATTGGATCGTGGGATTGGAACGGCGTGGTGAGGATATCTATGTTTATGTGTGCCATCAAGAGGAGAAGGGAAGATACGAGATGAGAGATGTGAGGTTTAGATTCTTGTCAACTTTATACCAAATGCACGAATTCTTGACTTGTTACAGAGGATGTTCTTATTTCTTGCTTGCTTCTTGCTTGCTCTATTCTAAATATAAATAGATCATCTGATAGGTAACATGTCGATCGCTCTTCTCAATGCATCGGCCCTCCAAACACTCCTGGGCTCTGTGAGTATATCTCCAACCCAAAATCACAGCTTCGAAACCGACGACGCCAGCGAGTACACCTCCCTCTCGAAAAGCTGCTGCATCTTATGCGACTTGTGATCCCCAAACGGGATGACATTCCCCGCATAGAACAAACTCAACCCACTCCTCCTATCAATACTCCACAGCAGATTCGGCAACCCACTCCACGTCATCGTCCCGCTCTTCAGCCCCGTCTCGTCGTCGCTCAGCACCAGAAGGCCACCAAGACCGTAATTCAACTCCGTCCCCGCCTTGCGACTCGTGAAGGTCTCTGTCGCGGCGAGGGCGTCGTTGTAAAGGGTAAGCGCGCGCTGGGAATCCCGCGCCAGCTGCGGAGTAAACATCTCGTCAATCATCTTACCCGTCAACAGCTTTCCGTCCGAGCGGCATATCGACGTCAGGATCTTGAGATACTCCACCGCTGATCCAATCGCGCCACCACCTCCAAACTCGTCCGCGCAGGGGTCCTCGTACAGCGAATCGTCCGTCCATTCGATTTTCTCCCCGCGCGCCGAGGGTTTGCTCCATACCCCGCGGCGTGTCCCCCGCTTCGTCATCTTCACTAGTCTCCGCCGCACATCGGGCTTCAGCTCCTGGTGGAACGTGATATTCTTGATCCCCAGCGGGTCCCAGATGTGTTTCTGCATGTACGCCTCGAGAGACAGATTGGTTAGTCGCATCACCAGAACGCCGGCCCAGTCGAGCCCGTACCCGTACTCCCAGCTCGTGCCGGGCTCGAAGAGGAGGGGGACAGTGATGCGCTTTATGATCGGGTCGCCCATCCCGCCGGCGGCCTTTGCGCCGAGGGTTCGGTATAGGCGCGTTAGGAGGGGGTTCATGCCGTAGTACCCGAGTCCGGAGGAGTGGGTGAGGAGGTGGCTGGAGGTGTTAGAATTGGGTGGGGATTGGGTAGAGTGCGAGGTGTATACCGGAGAGTGATTTTGTTCTTGGCTGGCTTGAAAGTAGGCTCTTTTGTCCCTTCTTTGAAGCCGGTGAGGATCTGGATATCTTTTAATTCGGTCAAGACTGTTGATACATCGTCGTCTAGTTGGATCTGGCCCCGCTCAACACACTGCAATGCCGCGATCGAGGTCATGAGTTTTGTACACGACGCCATAATAAAGGTAGCATTGACATCGATCTTCTCCCCGGGAGACTTCAACCCAAACGCTCTTTCATATTTGAATTTCCCTGTTGGTCGGTCAGTTTGGCTCAAGTACGTTAACCGGGTTCTCATCTCACCTGTTGCGTCGCTAGCTAAGAGGACAACCCCGGGAAGGTCTCCCGCCTCACAAGCCTGCTGGAACTGCTCGTCGAGAGAGGCCATCATAAGTGATGAATACGGATTACAGCACAAGAAGCTGTACTTTAAAAGAATCTCATATTCACGTTGGGAGGTGTTTACCCCGCCCTGCTAACCCCCACAGGCCGAGATCCCGCCTCGGTTAAGTCAATTAGCATGCTATATACTGAAGAGGCAGGCAGGTGGAAGGCGAACTTCAACCATCTGAAACCGATGACCCTTCAACGCATTGCCTCCAGCTGTCGTCACGATTGGCTTTGATAAGGCGGAACTATGTTTGCAGGTTTATGGCGGGGCCTGTCGCTAATAATATATAATATTAGAATGGTGGTGGAGATTTTGTTAGCAACTGACGTTCAACTTGTCGAGACAGGGCCCCAAAGTGATAGTGCAGGGTCATTATTCTACTTCAACATTGGGAATGGAAACTGGCTGGTACCCACCCATTTGACGATTAGATTGGCTTCTTTCATGGCGGCCAAGGCGACTTGGTGGCACTGCACAGTAAGTTTCCATTCTTAGATGCAACTCTCTTTATGTCTATGCAGGTACAGATACAAATAGAATATAAGCTATTCAAACAAACAACTGGGAAATTTTAACGAGCGGCCGCGAATGAGAGTGAAAGTGGAAGAGGCAATTGATATTACTTTACCCGCATCAGTTCAAATCATGTTTGGCGATAGGAAACGGGGAACGACATGGGAATGGTGATTGATTGCAACTGGGAACGGGAATGGGGATTGTAACGATAGGGAATGCGGAATAGGAATCGCGATGGGGTCGGGATTAATCATTTATATCCCACGACCATCACTCATTCACCTTCCCTATAACGATTCACCATTAGTTGCGTGAGGGAGAGTGCTATAACTCAATTCGCTAATCGTACATTGAATCCTGCCCATGCGCCGTCCCATATCCCCATACCAAATTATTAGCAAGCTTCACCGAAAGACCACCAAGCAATCCCCCCATAACACCCGAGCCCTGCTTCCGCAGGAGTTGACGCCGGTAACCTCCCATTGTTGCCCATTTTCAGGTTCCCATATCTAATGCCGCTCTCCGTCACCGCTTTCCTCGCCCATCTCAACATCCTCAGCCTCTCCGGCAACGTCGGCCTCCCCAGCGACGTCGGCATCCCCATCTGTGTCCTCGCCTTCAGCCAACTTCCGTTTGTCCCTGCTCTCGGCCTCTTCCCATCCCTCGTATTCGCCCTCTTCAAATCTGCGGCAGTAATCGTTCTGCTTGTCCGCCCCTAGGCTCGTCCACTTCCTTGCCAAATCTTGGTCGACGTCGTACGTCCCCTCTTTGATCCTTTGTCTGTTTGCGACGAGAAGAACCGATCGCATGGACTTGACAAACACGTCGAAACCGCTGCGGGGTTGTTTCGGAGCTGACGTGCCGTTGGCATGCGAAGAACGAGAAGTCGATAAACCGGCTGGGGCGGCGTTGGAGGCCGACCGGCCGTTGGCAGAGCCGGCGAAAGATGCCTGACGCGACCCATTGCCATGCCCCGATGCAGCGTCGGGTTGGTCTTGGAGGAAGTCGGGTGCTCGTCTGCCGCGTTTAGTTCTCAGAGGCTTCTCTTTTGGCTGTCGATGATGTCAGTCTGGTCTTCATGTAAAGTGAACCTGAGCTTGGGCTACATACCGTGGGCGGTGGGCTGGGACTGCCATCCGAGTCTTCAACATTTGTTGAGGTGCGCTTCGCGAGCTGCTCAAGGAGGAATGCACGCTCGAGGCGCATCTTCTCAATCCCACGGCGCATGCGCAAGAGCCGAATCCTGGAGGCATCATTGGCTTCCTCCACGGTCTTCATCCGGTGACGCAGCTGAATGCATTTCCGGCGGTAGGCTTCTTCGACGGAGGGCGGGAGAGTTGGAGGGGGAACGGCGTTTGCTGGTTGATAATTAGCTTAGAGTTTGCGATTGAAGACATTTGCCTCTTTGGCGCTTCGTTTTGCAGGCATCGTAACATCTCAGAGATGCACAGCGTCTGATCAAGTCATGGCGACGATGCCACTCAAGAGACAAACATATTGCGGTAACTCACCGGGAGGAAGCACCATCGCGCCAATGTAAAAAAAAAACGAATTAAATTCGGACAGTCAATCGGACATGCGATGAAAGTGACCGAATATAGGCGCGAGGAGGTAAGCCAGCTATGAAGTTGAGATGTGATGGGCGCCGTTCGCGTCAATTAACAGGTTGGCCTTGGCGATCAGGCCGAAATCGCGTTTAACGATTTTTGTTCGAAGCTCAAGACGCGATATCTCCAAAAAGAGCTCGAGACCATCTCGGACCACCTCCCTCTCCGACTCACCCCACACAACCACCCATCATGTCGCTCAATATCCCCAGTGCTCCGAACGCAAACTTGTTCAAGCAGGGCTATAACTCGTAAGTCGTCCAATTCTGTCGCCAGCTGCCCGCCCACATAAATTATATTCTACTGCTAACTCCCCTATCCAGCTACGACTCTGAAGATGGAGCCGTCCTCCGCAACATCGATGCCTGTCGCACAATCTCCTCCACCGTCCAGACATCCCTTGGTCCCTATGGCCGCAACAAGATCGTCATCAACCACCTCCAGAAGATGATCCTGACCTCCGACGCTGCCACCATCCTCCGCGAACTCGATGTTGTCCACCCGGCCGCAAAGCTTATCGTCATGGCCTCCCAGCAACAGGAAGCCGAGATGGGAGACGCCACGAACTTGGTCATTGTGCTTGCCGGAGAGCTGCTCAAAAAGGCCGAGGATCTGTTGAGGATGGGCTTGAAGACGTCAGACATTGTGCAGGGCTACGAGAGAGCGCAAAAATACGCACTGGAAGTGCTCGACGAGTTGGTGGTGGATAAGGTGGAGGATATGCGATCACAGAAGGAGCTCAGCAAGGCCATCAGGACGGTCGTTGCAAGCAAACAATGCGGCAGCGAGGACTTCTTGGCGGACCTTATCGCTGAAGCTGTGTTGGCTGTTCTACCGAAGAACCCAACGCAGTTCAACGTGGATACCGTCAGAGTTGTCAAGATTATGGGAGGAAGCATGGAGCAGAGCAGAGTTGTCAAGGGAATGGTCTTTGGCAGAGAGCCGGATGGATCTGTGAAGAAGGCAGCTAGGGCCAAGGTCGGCGTCTTCTCTTGCCCAATCGACACCAGCCAGACCGAGACGAAGGGCACGGTCCTGTTACACAATGCGAAGGAGATGATGGATTTCACCACGGGCGAGGAGAGCCAGCTGGAGGTTGCCATCAAGGAACTGTATGATTCGGGTCTTCGTGTTGTGATTGCTGGCTCCACCGTTGGCGAGCTAGCCATGCACTACCTCAACCGCTTCGGAATCCTGGTCATCCGCATTCTGTCCAAGTTCGAGCTCAGACGAGTATGCAGAGTCGTTGGCGCCACCCCATTAGCAAGACTCGGCGCCCCGATGCCGGACGAGATGGGAAGCATTGACGTTGTTGAGACCTTGGAGATTGGCGGGGACCGTGTAACCGTTTTCAGACAGGAAAATGACTCGACAAGGACGGCTACTATTGTTCTGCGCGGTGCGACGATGAACCACCTCGATGATATTGAGCGTGCCGTCGATGATGGAGTCAATGTCGTCAAGGCTATCACAAAAGATCCGAGGTTAGTCCCGGGAGCTGGAGCCACAGAGACAGAACTTGTTGAGCGGATAATGGCACACGGCGAGACGACCCCTGGCTTGCCACAATACGCCATTAAGAAGTATGCCGAGGCCTTTGAGGTCATCCCAAGGACACTGGCTGAGAGCGCTGGATTGGATGCCACCGAGGTGCTGAGCAGGTTATACACTGCCCACCACAAGAAGGAGGACTGGTCTACTGGTGTTGATATTGAGGTAAGTTAATAACCTCATTCCCCTTCCAAATCTGCCGGCGAAAGATACTAACGACCGCTATAGAACGATGACGGAACCGGGGTACTTGATGCCAAAGACGCCGGTATCCTTGATCTGTTGGTCTCCAAGTCTTGGGCCATCAGGCTCGCCACCGAAGCAGCCCGCACCGTCCTCTCCGTCGACCAGATCATCGTCGCGAGACAGGCAGGTGGACCGAAGCCGCCAGCACCTAATGCGAACTGGGACGAGGATTAGATGCATGTGCTGGGCAGGGACAAAACTTGGCGAGCTGGGGGGCGCTTGGGCTAGATGTATAATACCTAGTTGTGAGGATACAGCCGAGAATAAAAAGCCTTCATGCCAATGTTACATTCGCTTCGTCGATGCTTGCATATGCCGGGGCAGGATTCAATTGTCCTTGATCTGGGTTTCTGCGATCTGGCCTGTCCATTCTGTGAGCTGTGGGCACCGGAGGGCCAGGAACCAATGTCTGTGCTTCTCTACGGTAATTACAACCGAGGACAACTGTCACGGACGTGAGGATGACGGCAAAGATTTCAATAATTTTCAGCAGCTAATACGTAGTTGAGATGATACAAGCCCCTAAATTCCACCCTCAGAAGAAGTACAGATTTTTTTTTCGTAACCGCATCAAATAAGCAATCTTTCAATCCATATCACTATCATGACCACATTGTCCACTTCAAGGACTACCCCATTCTCAGTGATTGCATTCCATAACCTCGGCGTACCTACTCGCGGCCGACAATTGCAACATTAGTTGGCTAAATGGCGCCTCCAGAGCTGACTGGAGTATCCCCGATGTTTGTACGTGACGCCGTTTCTGCTGACTGCACTGCCGATGGCAGTAGGAAATCAGGGAGGCATACGGTGTAACCGCCACCGAGGGGGGTGCATAAGAATCCCGGCGCACACGAGTCGTTGCTGGAGCCTATTATGGTCAGCGAACCTCACTCCAAAGTGACACATGAGGAGATGGTATCTGTAATAGGGGGTAATACATATGCCGCCAATTGACTGGCGTTTTGCCACGCCCGGTACATCATTTTGAGGCACTGGGAGAACAGTAGGTTTAGAATCGTAGATCACCGTTCGACTGACGGGCCCAAGATGCTGAGGCTCTGCATTTCGTGGTACTGTGAGAACAGTTGGTTGAGAATCAAATATGACTGTTCGGCTGACGGGGCCAAGATGCTGAGGCTCTGCGTTTCGCGGCACTGCGATGGCTGTTGGTTGGGCATCGGCGATCACTATGCGGCTGATTTGGCCAAGCCCCTGAGGTAGAGCGGCAGCGGTGGCTGCGAGAAGCGCCGAGATGAGAGACGTCTTCATGATCATGTAGGGGGAGTAACGCGTTTGTAGATCCGTAAAGATAGAAGGACGTCGAGACAGAGACGCGTGGACTGTGAAGTTCAAGGACCACCCTAATTTGAAGGTAATATTCCCTTTGTAAGTTCGCTGAAAGAAGTGGGGAATGAAAGCTTGTTGCAGAGAAGAAAGAACCAGTTGGGGCCAGAGGAAAGCGTAACTTTATATCAGAAGTTGTGAGGATGGGACGATTGACGTGTTTGCAACAGATACTACTCTACAATCAATGAATGATCCGGGGAGAGCCTTGTTAACGAGCAACTCATGCAGGTCAAATGAGAATACAATTCTGCCCAGAAGACAATACTCTGGCCATGATCCGAAGCATTAAGCCTGTATGAGAGTCCATATGAGGGAGCACTGTGATGCTTGCAAATGAAGTAACATTAATCTCGTGATATCGCCGCTTAAGGTGATTCTGAGAGGCCAATATTGGAAATGAGGGGGAGAAGATATGAGGAACGGAAGCGAACCTTACAGCTTCGCTGCTGGTAACGGCTCGGAGATGAAATGTTAAAGTGTGAGACTTACAACCGGAGAGATCCCAGGTAGAAATCTACTTGGAGCCGACATCGTCGGTAGGATCCGAATGCACCTCAATGACACATATATTGACGGCAACTGGAGCCGTCGATCAGAGAATTTTGTGCCGCATCGGAAGGTACTGTAGACATTGAAATCGATAGAGGCCTTCATCCCATTTGGTATTAATATGTCTTCGACTGCGGTATCACCAGCTGAGCGGCACACAGTGTTTTCTTGTCTGGATGCCGACTCAATTATGACATCGACCCAGCACATTCCGCGGCCCATGGCACTCAAACCAGCCAACTCGACCGGCATCAACGCCGGGGTACAGCCTTTGCCCAAGTTCCAGGCCTCAAGCCATCATAGCTCCCTGTCCCATATTGCGCGCGAGTATATTGCTGCAGGTCGTATGATCAAGGCATAGAGTGCAACAACCGGATGAGCAGGCAATAGTTAATATAGGAACCGCGACGCCGACCCTGGGCATGTAGTAGACACCTCAACGTTTAATATATAGAGCTTTACTTCGTATGTTCCTTTGCCCCTTCCAGGTGGGATTGGATGGATACCAAGGGCATAATATTGCTAGATATACTGCGGGGAGAGTGAAGTGAAACGTGGCGATAGGCTGGGGACTCGGGATATTATGATGGGGGCGAATTGTGGTCATTTGGTTGTCGCGTCCTCGTTTATTATAGTAGGCCACTCTCAGTCACTTCACTTTACCCACAGCACTCATAGGTATGTATAAATTCTTACCATAGGTTCGTTAGAATCATTATTTCCTTATTTGGAATGGCACATACAGCACTGTTGTATTAATATGATGCCTCGCATCTTCGAACCCAAATTGTACGCCCAAGATCTAGTAATCAATTATCCCATTAATTGAATCCGAAGACATCGCTGATTTGCACTTCGTAGCTGCACTTCGAGTTTCTTAGTTCTTTCTACTAATTTCACTAACTATAACTTCATACACATCTCCAAGACATCGATTTCTTTTATGTATTATACTGTGCCAACAGTTTCTGGGCCTGCGGGCCGGCGAGTCCCACTGTGTCCCACGTTCTCTCGGCCGGTTCGACATATCCCGCAATTCTTGCGGCCCACATCACATTAACCTATACTATTCTGTGCCATGTGGTTACCCTCCGTATCTTTTACCCTGCAGGCCACTTGGCTAGCTTTTGGTTTCGGTATAATTATTCCGGCAGTTAGGGCGCCTAGCTGAAACTTGTTCTTGGCAAATCCCATCTACCTCTTGGAGGAGGCCTCGTGATGCTTTGTTTCTTCATATATGCCATGTTAGCCCTTTCCAGTAGATGTAGAAGTTGAAGTTTGCCCATTCACTCACAATTCGTGGTTAAATCTGAAGTGCAATTTTCGAAAATTTATCATCTATGAGAGTTATCCTTCCCGCCCTCGCCGGCGCCATCGCCTTCACCGATGTCGTCTCTGCGCATTGTATGCCTCCACCCCCCCTATCCGTCGCGGCGATTCTAACATCCCCAGACCGCTGGACCTCTTTGATTGTGGACGGTGCGGCAACTGCCCCCTATGAATATGTCCGGCAAAACACCAACGCAAACTCCCCGGTCACCTCCGTCACCTCTAATGATATCCGCTGCAACGCCGGAGGACTCGACTCGGGTGCATCTACTAGCACTGCATCTGTCACCGCCGGTGCCACAGTTGGCTTTGCGCTGGACCAAGCGATCTTCCACCCGGGCCCCATCAATGTATACCTTTCCAAGGCGCCGTCCACAGCTGCCTCTTACAATGGCTCAGGTGACTGGTTTAAGATCTCCGAGTTGGGAGCAACGATCTCCACGTCGGCCATTACCTGGCCAGCGTCAGACATAGCTAAGTACACATTCAAGATTCCCAGCAGCACGCGTAAGGCCCCCTTTCTCAGTAGCTTTGGCTCGATAGCAAGATCGCATGACTGACCTCACTAGCCCCGGGAGAATACCTTCTTCGCATAGAGCACATCGCGTTGCACTCTGCAAGTACCGCCGATGGCGCCCAGTTCTACATCTCCTGCGCTCAGCTGAAAATTTCTGGTTCTGGCGCGGGCAGCCCGGGGCCGACCATCAAGCTACCTGGTGGATATTCGGCGACGGACCCCGGAATTCTGATTGGCATCTACTGGCCCATCCCAACCACCTATACAATCCCAGGCCCAGCAGTCTGGAGTGGTTAGAGATTAGGAGGTGAAATTTCGGGCTAGGAGGCGAAGAAGATTTGGTTGTAGATATGTGGGGTGTGTGTCGCTCGTTACCATTGTAGATATTGCCGCTCGTTACCGTTATAAATATTGACAGCAACTATACCAAGAATTTTTGAGTTCTACTTTGTGAAATCATATTTATCATTTCCTACTTTCTCAATAAACTTTCCAATAAGATGATAGCTTTGTATCCGCGTGCTTAATATTTCTAGTAAACAATGCAAATTTCCTTGAACTTTAGACATTCAACTCAACCAAACCGATCTCGATAGATCGATGGATCTGCATAGGTTCACGATGCATGAACCCGGCCAGTGTCGATCTGAGATATAACTGTAAATTGTCACCGACCGCCCGGAATTGAAATGTGGAACCTGCATTTTTCCATTTGTGTTTTCTATATACAGAGTGCCGATCCTGCACAAATGAAGGGAAAATGAGGACAACAGAACGCGCAATATACAGCTCTCCATTTTACCCCTATCAACCACTTGTGTTCAGGCTAATTGTCAACCGTTCCATCGCGATACGAGTTGAGGCTTAGTTACAACTTGGATAACATCCCTCGCGACGTACGTCTTTACTCAATTTTCCACTTTAGAAAGAAGGGTTGGCATTGTTGAGCAGTTGTGCGAAGTATGCCTGGAACCATTGCCCAGCCTCTGGAGCAGGCTTAAGAGCATCGTCCAGGCCACAGTGCGCATCGTATCTCACAGCTGACGAGTCAGACGTGCCATCACACTCCCCACCAGGCTTGACCCATACGAAGGCATCCGCAAGCGAGTCACCCGTGTTCGTTGTTGGACGGACACCGAAGCCTGTGCCTTTCAGGTTGCACCAATCTCCCCAGGCATTCTGCGCCGTGGGCTGAACCCCGTTGCGCGAAGTGTCTATGATGAAGTGTGCCGGAAATCCGCCACTGGCCAGGAGAGGAGCGATGGCGTTGATGTAGCGTTTCTCATCGCAGTTCACGTCGCCGCTTGTGTACGATGCGCAAGTCGACACACTCCACGCGTTGTAGTTGGCGACGTTGGTGGCGAGACCACGGACAGCGGCTGGCTTGCCTGCAGAGGCATACACGCTGCTGAATAGGTCGGCCGCAGGGGCGAGATTGGCCGCCCATCCTAGCCAACCACCGTGACCGCCGTCGAGGTACATCGAGACATTGGGAAGATTTAGCTGCTGCATGGCGTAGACGGTGAGAGACTTGTACGTGGCCGCCGCATTGCTACACTTTGCGACACTTAGGTTGGTCACTAGATTGGCAAGAGAATCGGGCTCTGGATAAAATCAGAAAGAGTAATAATGCGAGGGATTAAGGGCCACTAACCAATAACAAGCACAACCTTGGTCTGGCTATGCTTGACGAGGATTGCCCTGATCGCGTCGATATAGGCCTTATAGTTGGCAGCGCCATTGTTGGCGATTGCGTATTCGCCGTTTGAAGCGAGGGCTGCACAATCGCGGTCTGGGAGATCATAAACGACGAAGGATCCAATAACTGGCGGGGATGCACCAGCGGCGTTTAAGGCCTCAATGTTAGTGAGGTACGTATCCATAGTTGGGACCTTGGCCGCAGTATCACTTTGCCCAAGTTAGTAACAAGCGGGAAATTTTCTGTATTGCAACTCACAGCCAGACGAATGTTCCGACCTTCGCGACGGCACTGGCCTTGACAGCGGCAGTTCCAGTCAGAGATGGTATGGCGGAAGTAAAAATCTCAGATGAGTAGTATGGGTTGGCGTATTGCTGGACATTCGCGAATGGATTGCCCGCCACGGGAGCAGTTGTGGTACCAGTACTTCCAGAAGAAGTCGCGGTAGGATTTGCGGTGGTGGTTTTTGCGGTGGTGGTTTTTGCGGTGGTGGGATTTGCGGTGGTTCCTCCATTTGAACCAGGCAAACACTGCGAGTACCAATCATTAGAGTAGGTGCAGGTATATCCAGAGACGCAGCTGGTAGCACCAGTCCAGCCATTTCCACCACCTAATATGGTCAGAAAGAAGACGACCAGAGGTCGGGTCAGAGCTTACATTGAGCGTATGCAGCACCTTGAGCGAGGACTGTCGGTGCGATTGCCGCAACCGCTAGAAGGGCGTTCTTCAAGGCCATTGTGAGTGTCAAGGAATCTAAAGTGCTGGTAACTTTGCTGATGTCGTTGTAGACTCTGTGGAAGGGCCTCTCTTATAGAAAGATTGGGAAATTACATGCCCAAAAAGAACAAGAGCTCACCAGCAGTGGATGCGGGAAAACCAGCCGCCTTCCAAATAGTCTGCGCTTGGCTGCAAAGAAAGACATGCCATGACGAGAAGTTAAGCCGGGAATCCCTGGTCTGAACTGGAAAGAGGCGTGTTCTAGAATGATTCTAGGTCAGGGACATCATCACGAGGCGACATCGCGCGACAGGAAGAAATTTATGGCAACGATACAACTGGGGTAAATCGAGCCGCACTCTTTATGATCGGACGCCGCTTCCGGGACGGGAGAGATGAAGTCCTGTAGAGCACGATGTATTGCGTTTGGTACAGCGTGCACCACCAGGCACGTCTCGTCTGAGTGGTTACCAGCCCTGGGAGGAGAAGCTAGCGACAGTGATCCAGGAAAATAATTGGGGTACTAGGCGGGGAACAGTGTGCATGGGCATGTCAAGCATGAGGGGTAAAATGCCAATAAGATGAGGAAATCCAACGGGATGGACTACTTGAGCCACACAATACCCCTCGACGCAAATTTATAGCTAATAAAATATAGAACCGTACATTCTAGAACAATTAGAACAACTAATCTTTCCCTATGCAGTAGCAATCGTCGGTCGAAGCTTTTCAACAGAGGTTAATAGTATTTCTAGTGCTAAAGAACACATAATCAAGCGAAAGCTTATTGTTCGGATGTCATCGCCTGTTCGGCCGGCCAGCCGAGGTTAAATTGAGAGAAACGGGAAATCAACATTGGACGGTAACAATATTGAGAACAGGAAGGCACCTGATGAAAAATGCCCCACAAACCTGGTGGTGTGATATACGCGGCAAGAGATTCACTTGAGGCCTGTCTCTGAACGAGTACCATGGATACCGTTAATAAAACGAGAATCTAATGATGGATGTGATGCTGCCCTGGGCGGCAGCGGTAATAATATGTTGGTATTTGTGGTGAGCTGCGCGATGCAACAGCGGCATCATCACAAGTTGTGGAATCGGCTGCTATCGGAAGAGGGGGAGGGCGCTCAGCTCCCTGCCAAATAGAGGTAGATGCACGCGAGATAGGCAGAAGACGCAAGCCATACAACACCTTTCCGTACATTACCAGTGAAGCTTGCTCAAAGATGAAAGTCACGGGGTGTCCAGACCCCTTCGCTTCCACATACACAAACACCGAACAAAAAGTCGCGCGGCAGCACTGAGACTGACTCGGGAGTAGAAAACGCATGCAATGACACAATAATACATACCACTATATGCGAATAAAACCAATTGGCTATCTTTTATCCGGATAGTAGTCGAATATGCGTAAAATGGGGGGTTACTATAGAGCTGGAGGAGAGGGGTTGTGGTTCATTTAGAGTGCGGGAAGCAGGTCCGTTAGCGCCACCGGTTACATTCTTCATGCGGACCCCTGTCCCTGTCACAATCACGGCAGTGTGTGGCCTCGAGAGCGGGGAGACTGGCATCCTTTCATTCCCCAGAATTATCCCCACAGACGTAGGGATATCGTTAAACAACTGACCCCGCCAATACATAATACCGTGGCTGTGCCCCCGGAAGGGAATAGATCTTCCTGGCCATCGATCACGCAGATTATTCTGCTGAGATCCGACGGAGATGTTAGTACCGACTTGACTGCTCTCTTAAATCTAAGTTGAGTTGAACTCTTCTTACCTCTATCCCAATACTGTGCCTTTTTATGCCGCACATTGCGTGCTTGCGAATCTCTAGCTTGGGTGGTATTTCATATACCTCGTGCTCTTTTCGTTTAAACTGGAACGGAAGAAATGTAAGCCATGACATCTCCCATTCGCCGCTGTCCATGTTTCCAGGACATGGATAGATGCGCAAAGTGCTTGGCCTGTTCGCTGCCAAAGATTCGTGTCTTAAGGATCCACCTAGTTTCAAGATCGTCCGCTGTATATATTCTATGTAGAACATAGACCAACAAAGACGGCCATATGGATGCTGTTGATCAGTTCTACGGTCAAAAATGGATACCCCATTTCAGTACTATTTCCTGTTGCTCATCTGCTTGGAACAATGATCGTCGTCATCATGTCCGTATATATATATACAAAACTTGGTGACATGATGCTGCGACTGGCGCTTGCATGGCGTAAGGATCACAGTTGTCCGCGTGTGTACCTAGTTATATTGGTCACATTAGTTTCCAGTATAAGCTGAGAATCCATTTCTCGCGCCTGTACAAGTTATAAAAGGAGACCAGTGTTTGCCATTCTTGCCCAAGTTCATCCCATTATACCCATATCGCCTCCACTGCAAGTATGAAGCTCTCCGTCGCTGCTCTCGGGCTGTCTGTCCTTGCCCAACAGGTCTCCGCGCATTGTAAGTTCATAGACACTCTAGAAATCTAATAAATGCTTATAAATCTAGACATCTTCGAATTCCTAACTTACGATGGTACTCAGTCTGCCGCGTACGAATATATTCGCGAGAACACAAACTACAACTCTCCTGTAACTGACCTCGCCTCAAACGACCTCCGTTGCAATGTCGGTGGAGAGACTGGTGCCGGTACGACCATTGACGTAACGGCTGGTTCGTCCGTCGATTTCACTGCCGACGTCGCTGTCTACCATCAAGGCCCCGTGTCGTTCTACATGGCGAAGGCCCCCACCACTGCCGACTCCTTCGACGGTTCCGGCGATGTCTGGTTCAAGATCAAGGACATTGGCCCTACCTTCAGCGGTGGCGCTGCGACCTGGGACCTCGGGTTGACCTATAGCGTCACAATTCCTGCAAGCGTGCCGGACGGGGAGTACCTCCTTCGCATCCAGCAACTGGCCATCCACAACCCGTGGCCCGGGGGAATCCCGCAGTTCTACATCTCCTGCGCGCAAATCGCAGTCACTGGTGGTGGCAGTGGGACCCCAGGCCCATTGGTGGCAATCCCAGGAGCGTTCGCCGAAACCGACCCTGGATATACCGCCAACATTTACTCTGACTTCACCTCTTACACTGTCCCAGGCCCCGAAGTCTGGCAAGGATAAGGGTGCTAAGAAAACGGCCCCTTAATGGAGAAATAGAGCGAAATATTGAGAATAGAGGAAGTAGAGGACTGGTGCGATCTATGGTATTGTAACAGGTCGCTGTATATAGATTTTTTTCGACATACGTACATATCATGAATACTTTGACTACTAGCTTGAGAACCAAAGAAGTAGTCTATTCCAAACCATGACCATGGCCAAGTGACATAGTAGAACCCACTCATCTAGCAATATTCTCTCGTTGAGATATTAGGTTGTAGACTACAGCTCCTATTCACAGTTCCATTAGCTATCCGTGGCCGGCGAACGGCTTTCTCCCATGTCAGCCTGGTTGGGAAATCTTTGCATTGAGCTGGTGATTTTATACTTGTGGCAAAGCTCGCCGACTTGTCCATTGCCACTGCCTTGTCCTGGTTGAAGATGAGATCAGCAGGCTAGTTAAATGGGGAGGGTCATGTGGCAATGAATGGCCGCCGCATCGCGTATTTCCATCCATGATATTCCATGAAAGTCGCAACGCGCATGCTGCGTCGTAAAAACCAGCGAAAGAACAGGAAAGAAAGTACTGATGACGGCGTCAGGTCTATATAGCAATCACAAGCCGAATAGTCGAGTTAGGGTTGTAAATGCCCCGCATATAGTGTAGATATAAGCTCTCAGACAAATTAAAATAGGCAAGTAAAAAATATCGACACATGTAGATTTATATACAGTAAATACAAAATGCTGCTTTGGACTATATACAGTAGTTGCCCATGCTCTATCCCCCAATTTACCCATCACATCCATCTGTCCCTAATATATGCCTAATATACTGTTAATAACCATACAAATGTCCCCTCAAAAATTCATTCAGCATGTGAACACAGCTGGGCCAGGAATGGTGTACGCCGGCATTGGGCTCTGGTAAATGTTGATGAGAATGCCGGGATCAGAAGCCTATTTGAGTCAGAAATGGTAAGCAAAGAAATGGAAGAGTCTAGCCTTACAGAATATGCACCCGGGAGGGCAACCGTCTCTGGAGTTGAAGCGCCGCTGCCACCGGTGACGTTGATCTGAGCACACTCCATGTAAAGCTGCGCGCCTGCTTCCGCCGACGCACTGTGCAGGGCGATCAACTCGCCACGGAGCAAGTATTGCCCATCCTCGATACACGCTGGGATATCAATGGACTGCGTACCACCAGCAGCAATCAAATTCGTGACTGCCCACGTGTCTGTAGCCGCATCATAACCCTCTTCAGAGATCTTGAACCAGCCCTCACCAACGCCAGTGTCGGTCGCAGCGTCGGTCACCTTCTTCATGTAGGCTATCACGGGGCCCTTGTGGGATGCATCAATGACATCGGTGGAGTCTGAATCCAGAGTGTGGCGCCAGTACACCTGGACTGTTGAGCCTGCCGTTACGTCGATGACGGTCGACGAGGGTGTCGTTGGGTTTGGGCCACCGTTACACGCAACATATTTGGATGCGACGTCCGTAATGGGCCCGTCATATGTCGGGACCCGGATGCCCACACCGACACCATTCTCGACGCCATTGGCTATCAGCTGTGTCATGATGGTGTGGGCAGAGGCGGCACTGAGGGCCGTAGCCGCAGCAAGGGAGCTTGAAATTCTCATGGTCGCTTGGGGATACAGAAGTGTCTAGGAAGATAAGATGTTGACAGTGGAAAGGCAGTAGAAGAGTAAAAGCGAGAGGGATACTCAGGCGGTTTATGAACAGAAGACAAAAAACCTACCAAGCCCTCTATCAGATACTCCAGTCCAAAAAACGTAGAGATCGACCATGGCCTTGAAACTCTCCATTATATCTGAGGCCCAACAGCGCAATACCGCCAGCCATGTGTGGCGATGGAGCCTCCATCCTCCGCAGGCGATGACGCAGGTAGAGTAAGTCACGGTCTGGCGTATACTTTTGATACTGCGGCCCCAGTTGTCATTTCGACGGCCATTGACGGAGAAGGCTGCGGCGGAGGCGTCGGTCCGCCAGGTCGGAATCCATACGCGGCAGTTTAATTTTCTGCGGGATCCTCCACATCACAAATACCGAAGGGGGACTATTCGTCTTGGCCTTTCAATCACCTGGTCGACATACGCAATGGAAGCTGGCTTTATCCAAATTGAAGACGACCGTGAGCGCGACTAGTTGCGCAGTCAGGGGGCTTTGGTAAGCTCTGGTAGGCCGGGTGGCGTGTGGGGTGCTGATGGGGCGCCACGCGGACGCAACAGGCAGAGTGCCTTCATCAATATGTGGCATCCCACAGTTCTATCGTCGATCATTCCTGTTTGTCGCTGACGTCTAGCATGGCATTCATTGGTTAAACGGAGTTATATACGGGAGTATGCACGGAAGTCTGTATAGAACCTTGTCAACGTCGGCATACCCCTGGTCCCTGGCGGCAATCTCACCCCGCAATCCCGCCGAATCCGCCTAACCCGCCAAAATGGTGCGGCGCCACCCTGTCAGGTTTACTTAGAGTGCTCTAGTGTTTAACGCATATGGGGATGGTGGTCGGGCACATGGCAGATACCTCCGATAAATTGCATACCATACTCTACTCTTTCTCCAAGTAGTATACGTAGTGTACTCCACTCTGCCTCAAGTACGGTATAGTACTTGACAATGGAAGAAATGGAAGCAGCTTGTGGTCCTTCAGTGCTGCTAATTTGCATTTTACCCCACATACAATATCAACACCAAACAATCCGCCATGTAGCGTTTTCCATGTAACGCCATCCAATCGTGCCTGATTAATTATTCCACTGATAATATTCCTTGCCCGATATCACTCGCCCCCTTAAGTTTATGCTTCCTTTGATTACCGTTAGCCAAGAGCGGGTGCAGACAGGGTAGGGGAAGGGATCCCATCGCCCGCCGCGCAGATTACCCGTCGCTACCAATGGATCCACCAAAGGGATGAGGGGAATAGTTACTTTTCAATGCGCGCCAATTGGCTTGATATCTCGTGTACTCGAATGTGTACTGCACAGTGTACAGTAACTCTTGACTAAGCCTCTCAGGCACATTCACCTTCCTTTGCTACTCTTGGGTGATTCCAAAAGCGCCAATCTCTCTCCTTGGCAATGGTCGGCAGCACCATCCGAGTCCGCAGGCTGTTGCTTCTGTTGCTTATGGTGCTTGGGGTCACTGTATGTGGTACCTGACCATTAGTTCCTATCTGGTTCGTTCCCCGCATTATTGTCCTGTCCGGTATCAGTTCTAGATTGCGATGCAGTTGCTGGAATAAAAATCCCTTGGCTGCTATATAGTCGAGCCTAATCCCATTGATTTCCCATCAGCTCGACGAATGCTCTTCCCCTCGTATCCCAAATCGTGAAGATGACGAACTTTAGGTACTTGTGCGGAGCGCTGGCTGCTGCCGGAACTGGTATGCTATAATGAATCCTTTCTGCTACCCAATGCTAATTGGAATACAGTTCTCCAGGCTGTATCTGCCCAGGGTGTTGCCGGAACCTACACGGACGCGGATACTGGAATTATCTTTGCTACACAGACAATTCCCGATGGAAATCCGGCCCAGGGTTACTCAAAGGGTGGATACACCGTCGGTCTGGCATTGCCAGCCGATGCCGCCACAGTCGATGCAACTGAGTATATCGGATTAATCGTATGTTGCTTGTATCAAACAGCCAAAAGACATCAAAGCTAATTGTAAATAGATTGGTTCGTCTACAAACACAACATCGGCGGGAACCGGATGGGCCGGATTCGCTCATGGTGGTGGTATGACCAACAACCTTTTGCTCATGGCATGGCCGTATGATGGCAAAATCTTGACCTCTTTCCGTCAAGCATCGTGCGTGGATTCCCAGTGCTCGCAATTTCCCTGCTAACACGTAACCAGTGGTTACGTTGACCCTAACATTTATACCGGCGATGCTGTCCTTTCTCAAATCTCGGCTACTGTGAATGAGACCCATTACAAGCTGATCTACCGCTGCCAAAATTGTCTTGCTCAAGATCTTTCTGGCGGCACGGATACGACTCATTCCAGCGGTGGTGTACTGGTGTTGGCATGGGCCCAGGCTTACCCAGCGCCTATAACCCCGAGCGATCCAAACTCGGCTATTGTTCAGCACGACAATGGTATGGGAATCTTCGGCGCGCCGGCTGCCAACATGATCCAGGCCGACTATGCCAAATGGGCTGCACTGGCAACACCACCTACCACTACCTCCGCCCCTACATCGACAGGAACTGCTCCCCCTACCACAACCACGACAAAATTCCCTGTTATCCCTGTCCCTACGGGCACCTTCGACTATATCGTAGTTGGTGGTGGAGCTGGTGGCATTCCGGTAGCAGATAAATTGTCCGAGACTGGAAAAAAGACTCTCCTTATTGAGCGTGGACCGCCATCTTCTGGCAGATGGGACGGGACAATGAAGCCTGCGTGGCTCGAGGGTACCAATCTCACCCGTTTTGATGTTCCTGGTCTTTGCAACGAGATCTGGGTTGACTCTGCTGGTATTGCTTGCAATGACATTGATCAAATGGCAGGCTGCGTGCTCGGAGGAGGAACAGCTGTCAACGCGGCATTGTGGTGGAAGCCAAACCCAATCGATTGGGACTACAACTTCCCCACTGGATGGAAATCAAAAGACATGGTCGCAGCCACCAACAGGGTGTTTTCGAGAATCCCAGGAACCGACACACCGTCTATGGACGGACTGAGATATCTCCAAGAAGGAGAGAACGTCATCTCAGCTGGTCTGAAACAGGGAGGCTGGAAAGAGGTTGTCGCGAACAATGTTCCCGGCGAAAAGAACAGGACATTCAGCCACACACCGTTCATGTTTTCCAATGGAGAGAGAGGAGGACCTATGGCGACGTATTTGGTAACTGCACATGCGAGAGCGAACTTTGGAATGTGGGAGAACACCTCAGTCAGGAGAGTCATTCGAGTCGGTGGACATATTACGGGCGTTGAGGTTGAACCATATGCGTCTGGAGGTTACACCGGTATCGTTAACGTAACCGCCGTTACTGGGCGAGTTGTTCTTTCTGCTGGAACGTTTGGAACCACCAAGATCTTGATGCGCAGCGGTATTGGCCCGGCTGATTCATTGGCAATCGTCAATGCCAGCACTATTGATGGCCCGACAATGATAAAATCCGAACAATGGATCACCCTTCCAGTCGGCAACAACCTGGAGGATCACACAAACACCGACGTCGTCGTTTCCCACCCCGATGTGGTCTTTTACGACTTCTACGAGGCTTATACCGACCCAATCACGGCTGATAAAGACGCCTATCTCAACAAGCGTTCCGGCATCCTGGCCGAAGCCGCTCCCAACATCGGGCCTATGTTCTGGGATGTTATTCACGGCGCGGACGGTATCGATCGTCAACTGCAGTGGACTGCCCGTGTCGAGGGTTCCCTTGGAGAAGAAAACGGTAAAACAATGACCCTATCTCAATACCTTGGCCGTGGTGCAGTATCCCGTGGCAGACTGAACATCCTAAAGGATCTCACAATGGCAGTGTCCCAGGTTCCATACCTACATGACGCAAATGACGTTGCAGCAGTTATCAAGGGCATCCAGAACCTGCAGACGGCGCTCAGTGGGGTCAAGAACCTCACCTGGCTGCAGCCAGCGCCGAATGTCACCCCGACTGACTATGTCAACAACGTAAGTATACCGCATGCTTTATCTACCACAACTAACACAAACAGATGGTCGTTGCCACCGGAAACCGCCGCGCCAACCACTGGATTGGCACAGCCAAGATTGGAAGCGATGATGGCCGTAACGGCGGCTCCGCCGTTGTCGATCTCAACACCAAGGTCTACGGGACGGACAACCTCTTCGTCGTTGACGCCTCCATCTTCCCAGGAATGGTCTCTACTAACCCCTCCGCCTTGATTGTCGTCGCAGCGGAACAGGCCGCGGCCAAGATCATTGCTCTCCCAAATACCGTTGCCCAGGCTAAGTACCAACCCTGTGGAGGCCAATCGTATTCCGGTAGTTTTCTATGTGCCACCGGGTCCACGTGTATATTCTCTAATCCATGGTACAGCCAATGCCTGTGAGGCTTAAGAGTAAGCAGTGCCCATGCCTGCTAAACTCGAGAGTAAGCAGTGCCCGAACGGATGGCCTGCGAAACCCAATAGTTAGCAGCGCCAAACCAGATGCCCTGCGAAACCCAATAGTTAGCAGTGCATGCACGACCGAGATGCCCGTCCGGGGGCATGTGCGTATGTGGACATTGGCGGAGGATGTCTTTTCTTGTACATATTAAATTGTGGTTATATCCATACATTACCAAAGTCGCGATTGATGATTTGACCTTCCTATCGCTATCTGCGTCGCCTTCCCCATTGTAATCAATTCCTGTTCCTATCCCGCTCTCCGTTGCAATCAATTCCAGTGTAACCCTTCTCCTCGTCAGCTTTACTATTGTAATCAAGTACTGTTCCCGTCGCGCTTCCCGTTGCTTTCCCAATTATAACTAATTCCTGTTCCCGTTGCCCTTCCTGTTGCTTTCCCTATTATTATCAATTCCTACTCCTATTACACTACAGTTTAAACGTTTTATAGGGGCTAAATAAGTAAGCCACTCTGAAGTTCGAGCCCTAACGCTGCAGGACAGGTTTGTAAGATTGGAGAGGGTTGAGAAGATATGTGGTAAGCTAGGTCTGACTAGCTTTAGGTCTGAAGAGAGAAAGCAGTCCAGCAGCAGTGAGTAATGAAGGTACACATCATTTATATAGGTGAGGTATTCCAGAGGCTCAGACAACGTTCATTAGAGCAGCGCAAGCGATAGTTCTCCGGTAATAGACCGTTTACACTTCTACATGGCTTCATTTCCTAGCGGCTTTTGCCCATAGACAACGGACCTACTTTCTATTAGCAGTCCCTACTGTGAAGGAAACGAGGAGGCCCATAAGGATCATATACTCACACGTTATAATAGGCGTGCGTGCGACGATTACGAAGCCCAGTCATCATCCACGCTAGGAATGCCTGGACCTCCGCATACTCCCACTATAGAAAACACAATCAGCTAAAGCACAGGAACAAGAACATTTCTGCAACGTACCCCCATGACTCTCGTCAGTAGAGCCATTGCCCAACCTTCAATACCTCGCTCACAATGCAATAGGTTCCACCGCCCAAGTTCCTTATATCTCGGATCGCTGCTCCATCCCCCTACAGGAAGCTTAAACTTCCTTTCTACCACTTTATCAAAACCGGCTCCCACAATATATTCCCTTGCCAAGTCAGCTATGCGGAAAGTCTTTCCAAACTTTTCGCCAGCTTCGAGGAAAGTTCTTGACCACACCGAGAAGACGTGGTCGTTAGTGACAGTACCATCGTCAGATTTGAAATCGATAGACATCTCTAACTGCTCAATCCACCCGCCTGGTTTTAAATGCCCATGTTATGTTAGAATAGGTATCAGAAGGGATAAGACTCAGCATACTTAAAGACTTCTGTGTAGAACGCAGGCCAGTCGGCAACGCTGCCATACATGGCCCGTATATGGATGAAATCAAAGGTATTCGAAGCATACGTCCATTCTGAACACGCATCATCAATTTCAAATCTGCAGTTCGGGGCAACGAACAAAGGCTGGATAGGAGACAAGTCCGTGCCGATGACTTCAGCTGATGGAAACTCGTCTGCAAAGTCCCTGCCATCCCCGTCAGCCCTTCATGATTGTTATCCGCGTGAATCTCAACCATGACGTACAGTGCCCATATTCCTGTTCCCGTTCCCACATCCAATACCCGCTAGTACCGCATCAATAACGCTTCGCAAAGACGAGCAGATGATTTTGGTCGATATGGTAAATTGGGTATAATCTCTGCTTACCTGCGGGTTTGGAGGGATCGGCGCAAGGAAGAGCTTATTATCAAGGAGTATGGTAAACATATGGTGGCTACTCTGGAACTTTAGCTTTAGTTTTGGGTGCGCTACAAAGCCCGAAGCGTACCTAATATCAAGTTGATCATTCTGCGACTCATCATTTGGGCCCCTGTGAGCAAATGAATTAGTAGAGTGAGCAATCGAGCAATCAAGCAATCGACTTAACAGCTTACCAGTATGCACCATCCTTGTACCCATGATATTGTCTACCATTCTCGAATCGATACTTGGTAACCGACGAAGCTAAGGAAGTCGTGTCGGATTGGCTAGAAGTTGTTTAGTTACTAGTAGGTGGCTACAAGCAAGAGGGCTCACAAGTCATCCTCATAGTCAGAGGTTTGATCATCATGGCCCTACAAGGTGCACAAGGAAGTTAGCTTTTGCGGTGCCAAAACAGAACGAGCCCTTGTAGAGGAGAAGCAACATCTTACAACTGGGATGTCGGATTCAGGCTCAACAGGCGGCGCAACAGGCGGCTCAGTAGATGGGGCAGACATGTTGTTAAATGAAACGGAGAGGCCACTGAGCCTTTAGCCTTTGCGATTGAAAAACAATAAGATGGATACAGTTTTCTTTTGAGTACGCCCACGTTTGTATGGTTTTCAGTGCTCGGTGGAGCAACGTTCAAACGGTCACCTGCGTATATACTGCCCAGCGTCGGTTGCGTTAGGGCCCCACCCCACGGCATACGGAAGTAAATCCGACTGGTCGGATACCTCCCACTGTCGGCAAGAACCGCTCGTAGGTGGAAACGGTATTTGACAACCAAGTCTAGTCCATTATGCACGGTCCTCTCGAGCACAAAGTGCCTATCTCTGCGCTCTACCCACCATTATTGGTTGCGACTGAATCAATCAGTGCGGGGAACAGCTCAAGCCATCAATCAGTCATATGGCATATTATCTCTAAATCCGTGGCATATTCCCTCAAGCATTGGATGTGACAGATAAACCTTCTTTTTACATCGCACAAAAAATGACCGCAAGTAGTCTTTTCCCCAGCATCTCGGCTTGGGCCAGCTGCCTCTCTACAGCAGCAGTATTCTGGTTCCTGGGCATCTTCGTGTACCGACGCTGGTTCCACCCACTTGCCCATATTCCAGGCCCAGCACTCGCGGCTGTGACATATCTCTACGCATTCTTCTTTAGCAATATTGGCGGCAGCAGATATTACGCACAGATTGAAAAGCTGCATCGGGAGTATGGTACGGTGTTCTAATTTTATGATTCAGCCTCGACATTTTGTACCAATTTCTAATGTTTTGAACAGGACCCGTTCTCCGAATAACCCCGGACGAGATCCATCTTGCAGACCCGGATCACTACGAGACAATATATCATGTAGGATCCAAGTATTCAAAGAGCCCTGATTTCTACCGCGCCTTTGGATCGGACTCGGCCGCTTTTACCACTGCCAGCAACGAACTGCATCGTATACGTCGAGCAGCTT
>JPKE01002838.1:0-17056 GCA_000750995.1 Pseudogymnoascus sp. VKM F-4520 (FW-2644) | reverse complement strand
TGGTGTTTTGGTGGCCCACTCACTTGTGTGGCCCACTCGCTTGTGAAATACGTTAATGACTTCAGTTATAGCACTGATTTGATATGCCTTCCATGGCCTATTTCCCAATAGAATCCACAACGGTTCCATCAAGCGTACGTTTGACATTAGGATCATTGTACGCCAGCGGCGCAATGACATAGTAATTTTCTGGCGCAGCTTCTATAACCTGTCCTTGCATCTTGTCATCAAAGAGCATCAATTCCACGACCTTTACAATCTGAGACAACTCAATCCATTGATTGTCAAAAGCATCCCATTCATTGTTCTCGAACAGGTTGGTCCTGACATTCCCAGGACATAGAGTGTTCACTCTAATGCCGTCATTATCATAGAAGTGACGAGAGATGGCCCTAGCAAATCCGACGACGCCGTGTTTCGCAGCAGTATATATAGGGCAGAACCGAACAGGGTATATGCCCGCAATGCTAGAGTTCAAAATGAGACAGGCTTGTTCTCCCTTAGGATTCTTACGAAAGTAATGTTGTGCAAGGTAGGCGGAATTGATGACGGATTTGAGATCTATATCGATGATGAAATCCAGCTCTGCTGGTGGACCGCAGATCGCATCCGTTTTGGCATAGAAATTCTTTCGCTCTCCAACACCTGCATTTGCAAAGACGAAGTTCAGTTTCTTGTATTTCTTGACCACCTGATCAAACGTGTTCGAGAGGGATGCGTAGTTATTGACGTCCGTCTTCAAGAAGGAGCCGGAAAGTTCCGCTGCTGCCTCCTCGCCTTTTTGCACGTTCAAATCGGCGATGTTGACCGTCCAGCCTTTCTTTGAGAGAGACGTTGCAACTGCAAGTCCCATTCCAGATGCTGCCATGGTGTCAGTCATGATTAGGTTATACAGTCTTTCATAAGCTGCTTACCTCCTCCGGTAATCAGTGCGACGCCAGCCATGTTAGCGTATTGTGGTATGAGGCGGAAATGAATAAGAGCAAAATGAACGTATTCTATAGAATATTTAGAACTTCAACCCAATACTTTTTAACTGCATTTGATCTATTTTAACATAGACGTGATTTATATCAATCATATGAAGCACATTTATGCATCGCATTGTGGTTTTCCATGACTTACCCCGCGGGAAGCAAAGCATCGTGATGTGGGGAGTCAAATGGCGAACTGAGTCATGCCAACCATGAGTAATATCTTACTCGTGGCAGCCCCCAAGCCTGTTGCTTTCATCAACCAAGAATGCCAAGCCCTAAACTGGGTTAGCCAGGCAGCTCGTTTGAGGACAAGTGCGTCACTCCACAAGCTCAACTTTGGCTCACTTTTTAGTGAGAGAGACTGAGTGCGGGGAAACGCATTACGCCAACTACCATGCGTTATTGACCCACAGTCTCAAATGCATGAGCTTTATATAACCGCCAAGACGAGCATCCCGAGGATTTCTATAACAGACTCACTTGCACCTTCCGCTCTTGATCCCCCAAATACAAAGAACCTCCTCCTGTTTTAGACAATCTGGTCCTTTTCAACACATCTCCAACTTCAGTTCCGAAATCAAGCCACAAATATGCCTTGGCAGAAGATTGACCATCAGTTTGCCAATGATAAGCTCAGCTATGACTCGGAGCCGAATTTCCAGCCATGCATCAAAGTATCTGTATTTTTTAAAAAGATTGATTCCATCGACTACGATACCTTCTTCGGCCATTGGCAGACTGTCCACGCCGACCTAGCCACGGCAACGCAAGCCTTTAAAAACCACATTGTTCGATATGCTCAAGTACGTATCCCTCAATCCTCGCTGTATAGCTGTGCCTGGCTCTTTCCACGAAAGAGGCATAAAATTTTCCACTCCTCATAGTTATACTAACGTCTATACAGCACCACCAAACGCCAGAGATGAAAACGCGAGCTGCAAGTCTTGGAGAAAATATTCTTAAATATGATGGCTGCGCGCAACTATGGGTCCGCACCTGGGACGATTGGCTCGCATTTTACAACAGCAAAGAGTATGCTGCGGCGCTAAGTGCAGATTGTGACAGATTCATGGCTTTGCCTATGACCTACATGGTTGGGTATGAGAACCTAGTTGTTGGTGATGCGTCTAAGGCTATGGGTGGTAAAGATGGCATTCTTAACTAGATAAGTGAGAGACGAAGCAAAACTACTGTCATTATGTTGGATGTTCATTTAGACAAGAATATAATAATTGCAAGTCATGTACTCTGTCAACAGGGTTTCTCAATGTGAATTACTATACTATATTACAAAAAACTAGGATTATATAGAGGCACACAACAATGAGACTTTACTGCGTCCGTGGGCAGATACCTAAGTGAAGGATATATATGCGGCCTGCGGATCGCCAGAAGTACTCAGCATGTGAAACTTCAAAGCGTGGACGCTCCTGCGACTCATCTAATTATTGGCTAGATTTCAAAGAAAAGCATGCAAATCACAATTCTAAGATGAGCGAGACCAAACGATACATGCCGACGGCGGAGTTGAAGGTAGTAAGCGGTATAGAATATTTTTTCCTTGGTGAAATTTTATATGCATCACTGTATAAACTTGTTGCTTAAAACCACTTATTGCTAAAACAAACAAAAACCACTCTCGATCCTTTGCATCTAATTTAGTCTTTTAAACCTCTGTTTTCTCAACCATTGCGACGGTAGCCTTCTCTCCAAGATCATGGTGAGCGAGAATCTCACTAGCAGGATTGCTGTGCTTAATGCTACTTTTCGTAAAGAGAAAGTCAATTTCTTCCAAAGTTTTGCCTGATGTCTATAAAAGAAAAGTTTGTTAGTGAGTTTTTAGAGTCAAATGTGTCATCGACATTTTTTATATGATATGGACATACCTCAGGGCATAAAAACCATACGAATGGAACTGCGGCAGCACATGATAAGGCCATCCAAAGCCAGATCTTCCAACCAACATTCTCGAGCGCAATGCCGCCGGCAAATACAGTGATGAAAGAGAAGAGCCATTCCCCAAATGCACCAGCTGCGGCACCAGCATGGCGTAGTTTAAGTGGTGCAATCTAATATATACTGTTAGCATCACGAACGACTTAACTAGAATAAAAGCCTTACTTCAGGACCATAAAGCCAGCAAACACCAATCCAGCCGTATCCAAAGACGATGTTGTAGACAAATATCGCAGCAACAGCTGTCCACTGCGTACCAGCGGAGGGATTAGGCAGACTAATCATAGCCACAAAGATAGACATGCAGACGGTGAGCACAATAGCAGAATATAACATGACGTTTCGCCTTCCAACTTTTTCAATAGTGTACACGAGTGGTACAGTTCCAGCAGCGAAGAGGGTGTTCATGATTGCTGCCAATAGCTTCGTAAGGAAAGGTGATAAACCGACTTGTGCAAAAATCACGGTGCTATAGTAAACAGATAGGTTGATGCCTAGAGGGGCCACAGTTAGCAATTAGTTCTTACGATAATGCTTATGAGGGTGCGCTTACCCATCATCTGCTGGAGTGCAAGGATCATAAAAGAGATACGAATGCGCCGACCAGCACGAAGATAGCTTCGGTCCCAGATCAAGTCAAGAAGATTAAAGTCGCTCTTGTTATCTTCTTCTAACTTGATGCTAGAAATAATATCTTGCTTTGTGTTTTGGACAGCTAGATCGTCTATGTCGGCATCGAAAAGACGACAAAGCACAGCGTCCCCTTCGTTGATGTACCCCTTGGCGTAATACCATCGAGGAGTGTCGGGAAGGATGAACATGCCAACACTACCGATGATAGCAAAAATGATCTGAAATCCAATTGGTAATCTCTGTAATTCAAGTTAGTAACCAAGGTTCACTTTGCCCAAAGAAGTCCGCTTTACCCATGAGGCTTGATTGGTCATCATAGTGAAACCAAAATCAACCCAATATGCGACTGCTGCACCTGCGACGAGGAAAACGCAGGTCACAGCAACTTGTGGCCCGCGCTCTTCAACCTCAGTGCTCATTTCGGCCTGATAGGTTGGAACTGAACAAGAGATGAACTAAGGACGAAAGTCAATATCATGTTCCATAGGGAGAGAAGAATATGAACGACCATACCCCAATGCCAAAACCCTGAAATACTATTAGCGAGTTTCTCAGTAATACAGCACCTTAAATAACTTACGCATATTATGCGCGCAACAATGATCTGAGCAACTGACCAGGATGACGCTTGAAGGCTGGCTCCGATAATAACGAGTAGGTTGCCGAGAAGGATGCAGTTGCGACGACCTAGGGGCATACCAACCATAGTAACCATCAAGGAGCAGACGGCAGCAGCAAGTGTGTAAGAAGATGCAATCATGGGAATAACATATGTCCCAGTTGGATACTGGAAATAAACATTAGCAGAACAACGCAATGTTCTTGGATTAAGCACTCACTCCCATTGCCCTAAGAAAAGGCTCGGTGGTCTGAACTCCTCCAAGAACACCTGCATCGTAGCCATACATGCAGAAAGACTAGAAGCAATTAGTGGCTAGATTATACTCGTTGTGGTCAAATCAAAGATTCTTGCGCAAGGCGACTTACAGTAGCACAGCAAGTTGCCATTATTCTTTTGAGCGTTTTACCTCGGATTTTTGATTCAAACATGATAGCGAAAGGAGTATATAAATGCCAGTGTTGTCTATTCAATATGAGGTTCTCACTCATACAACTTTATGGAGGAGTCATTGAGAGTCTTCTTATACATCAATAAGAAGTCTATACCGTGCGTTTTAATTTTAGCTTCTCGTACCCCAGGTTTCCCCACGATGTGTAAAGTTAGTGGAGTAGTTTGGTACCCCAGGATTTCGGCTACCGAATTTGGGATGGCAACTGATTTCTTCAGATATGGGACAGCTGGGCGTTTGGCACGAGTCAAGTCCCGCATCCGATTGCCCCTTTCATTAATGTGTCCCCTTTTGCTACGTTGCGCTAAGGGACGGGAATAGCCTTCACATCTCCATTTCTCCGAATCTCACACGATTCTGAGCCGATCTTCAGCTCTCCGCGTCGTGTGCATCCCAACCTTCCATTCCCCATTCTTCTTTATTCCAATTAGTGAGTACCCCAGATCTTGGAATGCGGGGCGCTATCACGTCGGAATAACAGTCCCGTGCTAATCACTCAGCGCGGCGCAAATATATCTGGATTAGCGCCATAGTTGGCATGACTCATGGTTAGTTAGTGGCGTCTGACGTCTCACGGCTTATCCCACTGTGAAAGAATGGGGTAGACTAGTCTACGATCTAGTCCTCTGGTCCGTCCCAAACTGGAGTGCGGAGTACAGCGTTAGTGCGCAAGTGCCGAGCTGTCCAATTTCGAGCTTGGCCGTCGCTGTGGATGGTGTGGAGATTTGGGCGAGGGGTAATCTGCAAACTTACATATATTCAAGGTGTGCTAGTTACAGCTTTTTAGTTTCTTAGTGGTAAGGGCGGCTTAATATCCTGATCTCCCGCTTGTCACAACATTCTCGTTGCCCTTTCACTATTAAACATAAACAGGAACAAATGCATTTTCATTTGAGCGGACAGCCTTTGGTGGTTGCAATTACCATTTCTTCGGGGAGTTGCTATCTGCTTTTTGGATATGATCAGGGCGTTCTTGGCGGGCTAGTAACGCAGCCCAGCTTCTTGAATGCCATTGGGAATCCCAACGAAGGCTATTTGGGTGCCATTGTGGCTTTGTATAACATTGGTTGTCTAGTGGGATGTGTCCTTTCTGCCATGTATGGTAGTCGCTTTGGACGAAAAAGGTCCATCATAGGGGGAAGCCTCATCATGGTCGTCGGTGCCATTCTGCAAGCGTCAACTTATGGCGCCGTTCAGCTCATCGTTGGAAGGATAATTTCAGGTGTTGGCAATGGTACTGTCAGAATCCTTCTTCGCGCTGTTGTTGGTACATTTCTAATCTCGTTCAGGGATCAACACTTCTACCATCCCAATCTATGTTTCAGAGATGGCAAAGAGCAACCGACGAGGAAGAATGATAGCAATACAGCTCTCAGTAGTCATTGTAGGTAGCGAGGAATTTGAGGTCTTACTTTTGCTTATACTCTCTAGTTCGGGACTGTGGTAGCTTATTGGCTTGACTACGGAACGGTCAAGCACCTGACCGGAGAGGTAAGATCTCCTATTATTCTCTAACTATTAAAAAGTATTCTAATTTGAGCGGCAACAGATTGTATGGCGACTTCCGATCGCATTTCAGATTGTCTTTGCGCTCATCACATTGGGAACCATGCCATTTTTGCCCGAGACTCCAAGATGGCTTTATAGTCACGGCAAAGAAGCCGAGGCAGTTCAAGTCCTTGCAAGATTAATGTCTTGTGGAGAAGATGATCCAAAAGTGAGAATGATCAAGAGCGAAATGAAAGCAGCCCTAGAAATCGAGACAATAAAAGAGCCTTTCCGATGGCAGAACATTTTCTACGACCGTACGGATTTGAAGAACTATCGGCGGCTCATCCTCTGTTTCTTGATTCAAATGATGCAACAATTCACCGGCATCAATGTCATTGCATTTTATGGTGCGTATTTTTCTTCCCTTTGAAAAGAGCGCCCTTTAACTGTTCAAAGTGACAATCGTTCTCGAGGTTAATGTTGGCTATGATCGCGAAACCGCCAGTCTTGTTGCCGGTTTTATCCAGATCGCTTTCTGGGCAGGCACATTCCCTCCTATGTGGTTGATCGATAGATATGGGCGACGACCTATGTTACTTTGTGGTTCAATCGCACTCACCACGACAATGGTAATCTTCACTATAAGCATTGCTCTAGACACTCCAGCCACTAGCAAGCTTGCACTTGCCATGCTTCTATGCTACGAAATCTCGTTTGGGATGAGTTGGAACTCGATTCCATGGTTGCTTGCGCCTGAAATTACACCACTGCATTTGCGCCATATTGGTAGTGCTATTGGACCTTTTTCGGAGTGGATGTGGACATTTGTGAGTCTTCTGAGAGCCCAGTCAACCATCCTGCTAACTGGCAAAGGTCATAGTGCTGATCACACCCACTGCGATCCGCAACGCTGGGTGGAAGTTCTACATTATCTTCTGTATTATGAACGTGCTTTGCATCCCATTTATCTGGATCTGTCTACCAGAGGTATAAACCCCCCAATCCCACCAATTAATCTGTTGCTAATGCGATACTTTAGACAAATGGCAAGACTCTAGAGGAGATAGACTACGTATTCGCAAATGCTGAAGCTAAGGAGCGAATCAAATCACGTTTTGATAACGCTGTCGCAAATGCAAATACGGGTGGTAGCAGGAGAAGTTTAGACTCCGACAAGGTGTCCACACTTGAGGTCGAGAAGATGGTTTGATTGTGTGTACAGGCCTGTCATCATCGCCCTGGCTTGCAAACTCATACAAGACAACGTACTTGGTGTTTTCCTCTGCTCTGTGATAGCATAGATACAGCGACGTAAGTCTGGTGTTATACATAATTATTTGATATAGATAGAAAAAGAATATACAGAGAACCAAAATATAGAGACGAAAAGTTCCATACAATAGTCTCCAACGCGCTGAGCAATGCAATTTGCTGTGAAGGTGTGCTCAGCTACCATTCGGGGTTGTACGTCAGGAAGTTGCTGAGATGCCGCACAGTATGAAAAATAAAACTAAATTTATCAAACGACAAATGTTGTTTATTTTGAATTTATTTTGCATACATGTTTTCTTCGAAAGTATCTATAGAGTGTGGGAGCGTTACCATACAATGGGGTTAGGCACCCACTGACCGTGCCTCAGATAGCCCCCCGACCGATCCCATCTCACCTATAACCTAATGACTCTTGCCTAAAGAATTTTAAGTTTAGTCTGTATATCCGACTAGTAATGGGAGATCTTGTAAGAAGACTTGTTGCTGCAGAAAAGGCCAGCGCATCACCGCGGGTTCCGAGCTGTCGTGCTGTAGCTTGAGGCCCCGCGGCGTTGTAATGGTGCGGGGTAATGGTGCCGGGAGCGACAACCCCGCCAATTGTGCACTGAGTCAAGCCATAGCTACATTGACTTGGAGTTTTAGAGTGCAATACGATTGACTGAACGATTTGTCTAGTTTCTATGCTACCACGGCATAGCTGCTAGCAAGCTGTGGGGAACGGGTTAACACTCCATGTAATTCGAAATTATTTGATTGAAATGGACGTACTTCTCCCACCTATTCTTTCCTCTACTCTCCTCATAGATATAGGTTCCGAAAACTATCTTTCTCTTAGGCTTTATTTAGACCTGACACTTTCTGCTGTTTCATTCTATTCACTTTCTCACTCCAACACCGCGAATTTGAACGATTGCCCTGCTAGACCAGATCCAAAATGCCTCACGAAGTTGCACATAACGGCACCATGAGGGCCGCTCAATTCAACACTGTAAGGGCCATATTTTAGAGTTCTGGTGAAAGAATATATATACTGACAACCATGTTTCGGGCGCAACAGATCGCAAAGAAAATCACCGTCAATGAGATTCCAATCCCATCATGCAAGCCTTATGAAATTCTGATTAAAAACAAATGTGCATCGCTGTGCCATTCAGATCTAGTGAGTTGACCCATTGTCCCAGAATAAAGCGATGGCGCTTACTTAAGTCTTCATAGATGCTCTTTTGGGATAGCACCGCTGAGCCTGCGACAACCGAAGATGTCACGATTGGCCACGAGAATACTGGTGTCGTGGTGGAAGTGGGCAGCAAGACAACGGGCTTCAAGGTCGGGGACAAAGTTGGGTGCCTTGGCTGCAGCTACGCGTGTTGTAAGTGACTCTGCATATAAGGGCACAAGATTGTCACTCGAACTGACGACTGCCATAGACAAATGTGAAGCATGCAAGATCCACAATCTATTGTGCCAAGAGGGAACTGGTCTTATGCACGGCTTCAGCACTGCTGGCCATTTTGCGGACTACTCGGTCTCGGACTACCGAAATGCCATGGTCCTGCCAGATGGTATTGACATGGTCTCTGCCGCGCCACTCTTCTGCGCTGGTGTTACAGGTGATAGCTACCCGAAAATATTGTTTCCCGTGTTTGTGACTGATTGTGTGGATAGCATATCACGCAGTCGACCAGTGTGACCTAGAGAAGGGTCAATGGGTCGCGGTGATCGGATGTGGAGGCCTTGGACATCTTGGTATGTTTTCTCTACAAGTGCTGCTTTTCCAGTAGGAGCACAACTGACACTCTCCCTGACAGGTATTCAGTATGCGAAAGCCATGGGCTACAAAGTGGCTGCCATTGATATCTCCGATGCTCAACTATCGAACGCACGATCTCTGGGTGCCGATCTGATTTACAACTCAATGGCTGATAGTACCTACCTTGAGAAAATCAAGGAGGAGACCCAAGGAGGATGTCACGCCGCCATCGTTTTTAGTGCTGCCTTACCAGCATATGAGAATGCTCCAAAATGTTTACGGTAAGTCTCGCTCTAGAGAGCAGTCCACTATACGGCGATATCTCTTGGTGTCTAATGCTTCTTCCGCAGCGTCAACGGCCTCATGATGATTGTAGGCATTCCGCCGAAAAACCTGTCAATCAACGCTTTGGATATCCTACTCGGAAGATACAGGATCAAAGGTGCCAGCAGCGGAACTCCGGATAGGATGAGCGCGGCAATTTATTTCAGCCATGAGAACAACATAAAACCACATATGACGACTTTCAAAGATTTGGACGACATCCACGAGATCGTCGATTTGATGTCGAAGGGTCAGAATGCGGGACGCTTCGCAATAGTCTGGGAATAAGAAGTCGTCGAATTTATCAGCGTGGAATAGTTTGGGTGGGCGGGTGGCGTATGTTTGAGGCTGGACCGACACCATGGCGTGTGTAGATGTAGATGCAGATAGTCAACAGAAATCTACCCAGACCCGTACTTCCAGATCCGTTCTTCCAAACTCGCGATGCTCCCAGCAGATGAGGCTAGGAGGCATAGGGTAATGAGAACAACTGTGACTCTACATGCAGAATTCCTGCTAAATGTGATTGCATTTGGGCCCACGAAATCGCGCGAATTGCTGCACGACATTCTGGACGTGACTGATGTGTCGATAGGATTGAAAGCGAAACCGGCATGAGTCAGGTAGATATCTTGCTTACTATCTTATGGAGCTAACGGTAAGTTCCCATATCCTATGCTAGTTCGAGCTCTTGCTTAGTGCCAAAAGGCCCCGCCAACCCCGCCAACCCCGCCAACCCCCGCCTATCTCACGCTGAACTGGACGGGATGAAGACACTAATGTAACTGCTGATCCTGGAGCACATAAACTCTACCAGGGCCGGTTTAACATCTGTGTTGACACGAAACAATTATTGACGGACACACTTTTATCTAAATAAACATGGCTGACCGTTCGTCGTCGCGTGTCTGGCTTGTGACAGGCTGCTCGTCAGGCTTTGGGAGTCTCTTGGTTCCAGCCATAATCGCACGTGGAGATAGAGTAATTGCTACCGCCCGGAGGCCTTCTTCCTTGGCACATCTTGAGGCTCACAACAACCTAACTACGATGGAGCTGGATGTTACATCGCCGCAGCCTGTACTGGACAATATTGTGGGTAGCATCATTGGAAAGTTCGGACAAATCGACGTGTTGGTCAACAATGCGGGGTATGTCGCGTCAGGAGTCTGGGAAGAGATGTCGTGAGTTTCTTCACCCATTGATTCAATGTGCGAATTACCATGTCGATAAATAAAGTGCATCCCATCTATGGGTTACTTTATGGAAGAACACAAGTCACGGCTAACCGTTGGGCCTTGAATAGCCACGAAGAAACTACTGCACAATTCAACACAAACTTTTTCGGAGCGCTGAATCTCACTCGAGCTGTGCTACCTACGATGCGAGCGCAAAACTCGGGCACTCTTGTGTTTATGAGCAGCATTGCGGCATGGCACGGCGTAGGCGCAGGAGGGCCGTATTCTAGCTCCAAATTTGCGTTAGAAGGTGCGCCGACTCCCCCTTCGGTGACAACATAATTATTCTTAACTTGTAACTACAGGTGCCGTGGAGTGTTTAGAAAAGGAGACGTCCCATCTCGGGATCGAGACATTTCTGATGGTTCTTGGGCAGTTCCGAACTGACATAATGAATGCCGCGCGGAAGCAAAATAAAAAAGACAATCCAATAGCAGACTATGACCGTGTTTCAGCAGAGCTAAGAGACCGCCACCAGGAGACAACTGGTAAGCAGCCGGGCGACCCAAAGCTGGCCGTCGAGCGGATATTGGACGTTGTCAGGCGCGAGGGCCTGTTGAAGGGTTTCACAAAGTTGCCGTTGCGCATTCCTCTTGGCTCAGATGCGGTTCAGGTGATGCAGGCAAAGTGTGAAGAGACAATGGGCATTCTTAAGTCATTGGGAGACGTAGCAAGGAGCACCAATTACCCTGATGCTGATGACATACCTACATATTTAAGATAATATACTGCCTGAACGGAGATCTATCGTTTGCAACTTAATTTTCTAGAAGGATAAGGCGTTTGCTTTTTTATGTGCAGAAAATCTGGGTGCGTTGAATTACTAGATTGAAAATTACAGAGCATGGTTCTACTTGTCTATAATGTTCGAGTTATCTGATATCTCATGGCAACGAACCACTGATGAGACACTTTTATGTGCTTGTACACAAACAACGTCGCAGGGATAGAAACGTGTGAGGAAGTTTTAGCGGAATTTCCTCAAGTCCACTCGAAAGAGCGCCAAATTGAAGACCCTCGAATTGTATGAATATGGCTGACAAATAGGTCGACGGAGTAAACTTTGACGATGTTGGATTTACATAAATGCAAGCAACATGGGCTTATTTGGCAGCCTGCTCAAAGTGGACTGAGTTGTGCTTTAGCCACTAAGGGTTACTAAATGGCATGACTCAGGCAACCAATGCAAGACATTTGGAAGCAAGTATGGGGTTATAAAGAACTAAATACTGGGCCATATGCCTCGGAATCTGAATCAAAATAGATTATTCTAACTCTTCTTACTACTACACTTCAAATTAATAAATTCGTCACGATGGGATTAACAGTGCCCCAAGACAAACAAGAAATTATCACCCGATTGTTTATTAACAATGAATATGTTGACTGTCAGAATCCAAAAAAGTACGTTTTTGTTCCAATGACAAGTTTGATCCACTGCTCACATTTTACAGAATATCAGTTTATAATCCCACCACTGAAGAGCTCGTCAGCGACCAGATTCCAGTGGCTGGAGAGCGTGATGTGGACGCTGCTGTGGCAGCCGGAAATGCTGTATTTGTAAAATGGCGGGCTTGGCCCGGGGCGAAGCGACGACAGCTGCTGCTGAAGTTTGCCGACCTGCTCGAGCGCGATCAGGAAGAACTGGGCTTTTTGACCAGACTCACGCTCGGAGCCCCATATTTGGCATTTGGACAAGGGGAGATACAAACTGCTGTTGAAAATTTCAGATGTAAGATATGGCAGCTCCGTTTGGAGAGTGGCGTCGCTGACCGTGATTTCTGACAAGATTTTGCTGGCTGGATTGATAAATTCGCTGGAGAGTCTTTCCCTCAAGATGATGGGTTCTACAAGATTGTGCGTAATGAGCCACTGGGAGTTGTAGCTGGGTGAGAATTGTTTGCTCCGGTTCCAAACAGCAGTGAACTAATTGGGGACCTAGAATTATTCCCTGGAATGGTCCACTTGCGTCAGTTGGACTGAAAGCTGCGCCGGCGCTGGCCACTGGCAATGTTTTTATCCTGAAGCCGAGCGAGAAAACTCCGTTGATGGCAGCTGCCCTCGGAAAGTTAATCATCGAAGCAGGATTTCCACCTGGAGTGTTTCAAGTTCTTAGTGGTGATGGAAGTACGGGAGCTCTTCTTGCTAGTCATATGAATGTGGCCAAGGTCAGCTTCACGGGAAGTGTCCAGACCGGAAAGACCGTTCAGATCCTTGCGGCACAAAGTAATCTGAAGAGGGTTACTCTGGAGCTGGGTGGGAAGAGTCCGGCTGTCATATTCGACGATGCCAATCTGGAAAACGCGACTGAATGGTGAGTCCTTTGTTTTGGCTTCCCCAAGATCACTTTCAAGAACCTTCATGCTTCGCTTCAATAGTCTTGGGTCTAACACCCGCACAGGTGCGTCAACACCATGACTGTCAACTCGGGACAAATCTGCTTTGCTCCGTCACGAGTCTACTGTCAGGCTGGAATCTACGACCGTTTTTTGGAGCTCTATGCCAAGAAATTTTCTGCTAAGAAGATGGGCGACCCAGAGAACAAGGACACAAGTCTTGGTCCCGTCATCGACAAGGCTCAATATGATCGCATCGTATCAATGATCACCACAGCAGAAAGTGAAAAGCAGGGCACATTGCTGCAAGGTGGTCGAGGCACTTCAGGCAAGGTACGTAGCTTCAATGTGTCCTCTCATGATAGAGAGTGTTGCTAACAAGGATAAGGGATTTTTCATCCAACCTGCTATATTCGTGGACACAAAGGAAAATGCCACCATTTACAAAGATGAAATTTTCGGCCCAGTCGTGGTCATCAACCGCTTCGAGACAGAAGAAGAGGTCGTTGCCAAGTCGAACAACAGCAAATACGGACTGATGGCTGGTGTCTTCACTCAAGATATCAATCGGGCCCTCCGGGTGAGCTCTGCATTTGACTCGGGCGTCGTTGGTATAAACTGTATTAGCACCATCAACATCTCTTGTCCGTTTGGTGGAACCAAAGAGAGTGGTATAGGTCGCGAACAGGGCTCAGCCGCTCTACGCTGTTACACGGAGCCCAAAACGGTTTTAATCAACTTAACATATTAAATTGGATCTCCCTAACTCATCACAAAACGTCGGATATTTGAGATTCGTCTCATTTTCTCTGCATTAGCAAGGCATTATAGAAGCATTAGAAATAATTTACTACCTTACATATAGCCTACTCGTGCCAAGGTGGTCTAGTATCCCACGTTAGAGTGTGAATAAAGAGGCAGTTTGGGAGGTTTGGCTCTTCGATCCTCAAATCTCAATTGCCTCATTGTCGGGCGGTCGCAGCATCGATGCCAAACTGCAAGATACCGATGAATCTATGCAGACTTGCCGCGATTTCCATCCGCATGTCCTTCCCCACCTTGGTAATTCCTAGTTAGCGCTAGTGTCGTTAATGGCGTGGATTGAGAAGGGGGAGTGCCAAGTTTTCCCGTCTGTTATTGCCATTACTCATGCCTAGCTTCCACGGATGGAGCCCGGATCCGCACAAACAGCTCCAACCAAGGATGGCGCACAGCCACCTGGTCCGAGCAGCCCCTATGTCGATCTCTGACCCACTAATTAATTCCGTTGGAAGCCTTAAAACCCAGTGTCGGGGGCACCAATCCCGTCGCCTTCCCACCATGGAAATGTAATCCCTACGGCGCTTCTGGGCGTCATTCTATGTGACTACTGGGTGGCCTGGAGCTGCGGGGTATCAAAGGCTGGCGCCCTGGCACGAATCATTCAAAACATGCCGCTGCTAGAAAGCACGACTATCACCCCTCAAAGTTGGAGAAGCGGGGATCGTAGTATGTGGGAAATGTTCGTAGGGTGTTGGTGGGGTTTTGCCCAAGCATCATATAATCCTCATTCTCGCCCTTATATTTGTCTCACTCCTTTACATCGCGCGTGACTTTCGTAATAGTCCTATAAGCCCTGATCCTTGAACTTTCTTCTGTAATACATACTCTTCTAAAAATCAGACCTGGGAGCTTCTACATTATGCCTTCTGCAAATCGAACAGTTCTTCGCATCGCTTCTGCGTCTGGTTCTGTGACGGACCGCAGAGGCGGATTTGCCGATCTTGCCAGCCACGAAGATGTCGACTTCATTGTCGGCGATTGGATGTCCGAGTATAACATGACTATGCGAGGGGGCTCAAAAGTCAACAATAATTCCTCAAGCTCTGAATTCGAGGAGTGCTTTCTCGAATCCATCGAACCGGCCCTTACCGCATTGGCTACCAACAAGATCAAGGTTGCGGTCAACGCTGGAGCTAGTGATACCGAGAAGCTGTATCATGCGCTGTCGGAAATGGTCAAGAATAAAGGCTTGGATCTAAAGATTGCGTGGGTGGGTGGTGATGAAGTGTCCGATGTTGTCCAGGCGGCCGTAAAATCGGGAGAGTCGTTTAAAAGTCTTACTACTGGTGAGTATTGTCCCTCGTCAGATTGACAACGCGCGACTAATCGCTTTTACAAGGCAAGAATATTTCTGAATGGGGACACGAACCAATCTACGCTCAATGCTACTTAGGATGCTGGGGTATAGTAGAGGCCTTCAATGCAGGAGCCGATATTGTGCTTTGCGGCCGAGTTGCTGATGCTTCCCCAAGCATTGCCTGCGCTGCATATACCTATAAGTGGAAGAAGGAGGATCTGAGCCAGCTTGCACATGTATTTGTAGCAGGCCATTTCCTAGAGTGCTCAACATACGTCACAGGAGGCAACTTTTCTGGGTTTAAGAGTCTGCCGGGCAAGTCCTTAAGTCTCAGCTTCCCAATCCTGGAGATCGAGTCAGATGGAACCTTCGTCGTTACTAAGCAGTCAGGCCGTGACGGCATGGTTACTATTGATACTTGCAAAGCACAGCTCTTATACGAAATACAAGGACCCTATTACTACAATTCAGATGTAGTTGCAGATCTAACTAACATAAAGATCGAACCCGCGGGTGAGAATAGAGTGTGAGTCGAGCAGGAGCTTTAAAATCTGTATATACATGTCTAATACCTTCTGTAGTAAGGTCAGCAACGTCGGCTTCAAAAAGCCACCTCCGACAACGAAGGTCGGTATCACAGCGAAAGGAGGCTTCCAAGCCGAAGTGCATTACTTCGCCTGTGGCCTTGATATCAAGGAGAAAGCAGCGCTCCTTGAGCGACAGGTTCGAAACGCCTTGGACGTTTCCCGCTATCACACTCTCAAATTCCGCATAAACGGTTCATGCCCATCTAATCCGTCGAACCAAGACGCCGCAACCGTCGACTTCAGGATTTTCGCGCAGGCGAAAGAAGAAAGCGCCCTCTCGGCGTCAAACTTTCTCCGCCCCTGTACAGATGTGATTATGCAGAGCTATCCTGGCGCGACCTTTGCTGTCGACGCTCGTCAAGCTTTGCCAAAGCCATATTATGAATACTGGGTTGCCTTGATCCCCCAGAGCAGCGCGAAGCATGAAGTGCATCTCCCATTTACCGGAAAGACGATCGCGATAGCGCCACCTACCGACACCGAAGAGTTTCTATACTCGCAACCGACATACGAGACGCCGAACCCGATAGCGATGGGTTCATGGGGACCAACCACGGTTGCGCCAATTGGCTACGTTGTGCACGCAAGGTCGGGTGACAAAGGCTCAGATGCTAATGTAGGCTTCTTCGTTCGGAACGCCGACGAGTGGGATTGGTTGCGTTCGATCCTCACCGTCCAACAAGTGCAGAAGATGTTGGGTGACGACTTCGAGGGAAGTCCCATTATGCGGTTTGAGCTTCCTAACATTCAAGGTAGGTAGCGCTATCTCGCTCAAACTCCCACCCAATGCTGGCTTTGGTCATTCTCAATTATGTATTTCTTTTATGCGAACGGCCTTGCTAACTCTTGCATGTTGTAGCTGTGCATTTCCTGCTCAAGGACCACCTGGACCGCGGAGTGGCGTCGAGCTCCACCTACGACGTACTGGGCAAGAATGTGGCAGAGTATCTGCGCTGCAAGCATGTCGAGATTCCGAATAAGTTCTTGGAAAGAGGGCGCATTTGAAAACTGGCACTTAGAGGGAACGTGGATAGGGCTATTGAATTTGGACGGTCGGAGAGTGAGAGTGTGCGATGTGCGATGTGCGATTATATAGAACGATGATAATGTATCGCAATGATAGTGAGCCACCTAAAGTAACCAGATCTAATGGTCCACCCGCTGAGACAATTATCAACAAAGTCGAGGCTTGATATCATAGCGTATGTCAAAGCGTATGGGGAATACCAATGTTGTAATTGCGAAATACGATAACGTATTTCACAAGCGAGTCGGTCACCCAAGCGAGTCGGTCACGAAAACACCA